>JAABOM020060124.1:0-12152 GCA_011800125.2 Solanum clarkiae
AGATGAAATATTGTCTAAGTGTTTGAGAGAGTATTTGAGAATGTCTTAAATGATAAGACGGTGAAATAAGACTAAGTATAAATATTTTTGTGCATGGGAACACATAGGCCCAACACCTAAAAGTATTGGACCGAGATAGAAAAATTTAACAAAAATTACTAAAAAAACCCCAAAAAGTTCCAGAAAATATGCCTGGGAAGTGCCGGGAATCGTAATTTTCATATAACTCAAAATCCGTGTGTGATATTAAAAATCCGACTTGATATTCTTTTTTAGGGGATCAAACTTAGGTGGAGAAGGGTCTAACCCTGATTTTAGAGAAACCATATCAAAATTCGAAAATCACAAAATACGATTTCCAGAATGTATTTCGCATTGCTGGTACAATGCACCATAGTATATTTTTGTTTAGTTTTTAAATTCCGATCCATGGCTCTTGGGTCTTGGGCCTAAGCCTTTCCACACGTGAAAAAACCTATACATAGTTATTTTTCACCCTCATATCATTCAAAACATTCCTCAATATTCACTTAAATACTTAGACTTATATTTCTCTCTAGATTCAAGTGTCACAACCCTCTCTAGATGTTAAGGAATTCAACCAAGCTTCAAATCTCTATCTCCAATCTTCATCAAGTTCAGCTCCAAAGCTAAGGTATGTGAGTTTCTTTCATAGGTTCCTTTCACCCATGATGTCCAACCTTCCTTTTCTTAAAAATTGCATTATTTAGAGTTGATTTACTCATGGGTATTATCTATTTAGAAATTCACTGCACACTATGTTTGGGTTTATAAAATTGTGACTGTTTTACTATGTTTTAGGCTAGGAATATTTGACATATTGTAAGATTTCATTAAGGATTTTGATGTATATTGCTTGAGAGTGTTACGAAGTATCTACTGATGGTTTTATATTGGATTTTCTAGCATGATAATACTCTTGAATTGCATAGTTTTACACTAGCAATATGCACCCTCTAAGTGTTTGATAAAATGCCCGGTTTTGGTTTCTCGAGGAATTTAGGGTCTAATGCATGTACTATGAGTTGAATAATGGTATGATGGTTATATGATAGTGACATAATGATCGAATAATTATTCAATGATGATGAAATGAATGTATGTATATGAGGACTATATGATTATGAGAGGAATATAAGTATATGATGTTAAGTTGATGATAGCAAGGTATGCATATGATGTATGATGATGAGCGAAAGGGTAGGCATATGATGATGAGAGTAATGTGTGTATGTGATATTATCTCTATAGTATAGGAATGTGACCATACCCTACTCATGGGTTACGCACCGGGTAACCGTGTCAAGGGGTTCGTACCTTGATAATCTATCGAGGGGTTTGTACACTGGAACCACGCGTGGTAGGGTGCGACTATCCATCAACCTATCGAGGGGTTTGTACCTTGTAACTAATTGGGGGTTTGTACTCCAGTACCACGGGTGGTAGGGTGCGACTATCTACCATCCATGTTGAGGGTTTGTACCCATCAACTTTGTTGGGGGGTTTATACTCCATCAACCTTGTTGGGGGTTTGTACCCATCAACCCGTTAGGGCGTTTCTACCTCAACAACCTCATGAAGGGATTCATACCTCATGCACCTCTTCAAGCGGGTGATAGGCCTTGGGTTGCACTAATAATGGTCACTCCCTACACTTGTATTATGTTCCATATATGCATGATTTACTACAAGCATCTCCCATGCATGTCATTTTGCTATATGTTACTCATTACCTCTACTTATGTATTTTGAATATGTCACTTTTCTCTTGTTGCATTGCATCCTACATACTTAGTATATTCAAATGTACTAATTCATACTCTTTGCCTATATGGTATGATCATGTAGGAATCGAAGCTCTTATGCATTCTCCACGTGGCTAGGCGAATTGTTGAAGGTATCTTATCGTGAGTCCTCAAGTTTGAGGACAATATATATTTTCTCTCAAGCTTATGTTTAGACTATGTCTTGTATGTTTGGATTACCTATTGTCATTATTTTGAGGTGAGACTAGTTGCTTATCTTGGCCTTCGCTCTTATCTATGTAGTAGGGATGTTGTTGGATATGATATGTATCTATGCTATGAGCCTTGATTCGCTTGAATCTTAATGTTTATGACACGAAAGGTGATCCCTTACCCCGGTTATCTCTATTTACTATCTATTGTTTCTATTTTAATTACTTCCACGATCAAGGATGTGTAATGATATGCTAGGAGGCTTGTTTTGGGTTCCTTCAGGTTCCCCATTCGCCTGTAATGTTTAGGCCCTAGGCTTGGGTCATGACAAAGTTTGTATCAGAGCACTAGGTTGTTAGATCCTCGACGTCCAACACACTGCATCGATTAGAGTCTTATTCATGGTTGTAAAGTATGCTATAACTATAGATAGGAGGCTATGAGGCATTCTAGGAAATGTTTCACCTCTTCATGATCTATGTCATGCAATAGAGTTAGGTCCCCTAGGGATTATTGCTAATCCCTAATAGTTACATTTCAGGATATGTCTCAAGTTACTCTAGATGGTGATATGATGAATGCAGATATTCGCAATGCTCTTTGGGTATTGGCCAAAGCGGCAACACAATTGGAAACTCACCTCGATGAACAAGTTAGTGCTCCTGAGACTTCTAACGGTAAGAGGGGATGTAGGGAGGCTAAGAGGACCCATGATGAAAGAAAGTTCCAAAGTCGCAAATGTAGAGGTAGTGGTGGTGTGGTTCCTTATGCTATGTGCCCAAGAAGTGGTAAAGGATATGATTGCCCATGCTTGAGGGGTACCAACGCTTGTTATGGTTGTAGAGAGGAGGGCCACAAGATGATGGATTTCCCTTATAAACACAATAGGGCAAAAGGAGGTGATGGTGGAATAACTAATCCCAAGTGCCCTACGTGTAGGAAGAACTATGATGGCCCGTGTCGGAGGCATTCTAGTGCTTGTTTTGGATGTAGTGAGGTGGTTAACAAGCTATTTGAATATCCATATGCTCAAGGGAGGTATAAGAGTGGTCAACCTTTAGCTCGAGGTGGTCATGATGATCAAGAGGCTCAAGGAGGAGATAAGGCGTCTGATGTTGCTACCGGTATATTGAAATTTCCCTTGGCTTTGATGTGTTTGCATTTATGGGCTAGTGCCACTATTTATTTCATTATTCTTTTTGTTAGTAGTAGGTTTCATGTGTGTCCCGTACCCTCTTTGGGTGTCTACTTCATTGGTGAGTCTATGGTTGTTTGGAAGTTCATAGGGGTTGTTCTGTGTTCTTATTGCATCAGGTCTTGCCTTGTTTCTTGTCGGGTTGGTGTGGTGGATTTTGATGTTGTGCTTGAGATGGATTAGTTGTGCTGGTGTTGAGTCTCCATTGAATGTAGGGCCCGTAGCATAGTCTGATTCCCAATAAAATTCATGTTTCAGTGGGGACTTGTAAGATGGATGCGAAGAGGTAAGTATTTTCTTGTCTTAAGGTATAATTGATCTGCAAGGCTTGCCCCCATGTTCTTACTTTGTAGGGTCTTGTCTTATAACTTTGGTTGAACTTAATTTGTTAGATTGGAGCTCTTGAGGTGGTTCGGTTACTTGTATATTGTGTCTCCTTTGATTGTAGAAGTCGTAAGGTTGTAATATTATGGTTAAGAATGGTCGATCTTTCTGGTCAACAACAATGGATTAGTCACTTCTCTAAGCTTAATCTTTGGTTCGGGTCTTGCTCACAAGTGATGATTGGGATAAGTGATATCCCTAAGTGTCTTCTGGATTAGGAGTGATCCTTTTGAATTGTTGGAGTTTTTTGGTTGACATATGCATTAGCTATGTTTATGGGTTTCATGAATAGAGTCTTTAATTCCTACATTGTTATGCTTGTGGTCATCTCTAGTGATGAAGCATGGATTTAGTTAGAGATTGTGAACAATTATGGGGTAGTGTTGCAAATCTTGGGGTATGAGAAGTTTATGCTAAGTATCTGAAGTGTGAAATGTGGTCAAAGAGGCTACCTCTGATGTGCTATCAAATTACAACACATTTGCTGCATAAAAAGAGAGATTTTGCAAGTTCTTAATCTGATTTTTTATGGGTTTTATGTGTTTTTGTGTTGTTATTGAAGAAAAGGTAGGAAGGCGTGATTTTGAGAGAAAGTTAAGGATTTTGCTGAAATACAAGACATATGAGCCCGCCTACAAATCTGTCATTAACCAAGCCTAGGACCTAGGTGTGACATGGCCTAAGGGGAACGCAAAGGGACCGCAGGCAAGCCTCTTCGAACATCATTACACATCCTTAGTTGCGGAAGAAACAAAAATAACATGAAAGAGTAAGAATGGGGTGCAATGGGACTAAGGGAAAGGCTTGCACAACTTCATAATCGAGAGACAAGAGTTAAGCTCATATCATAGACATCAAGAATAATAAAGTCAAGGCTCTTAACATAGATGCATAACATGTCCAACAACCACCTCTAATACATAGATAGGAGCATGGGACAAGACAAAGCAATCGGTCTCACCCTCATAGTGAAAATTGAAAATAAAGAAGAGTGTCTCAATACATAATAAGAGCAACATAGACCAAGGTCCCCGAAGTGGAGGACTCACCACAAGATTGAGTACTATCGAACTAGCCACATGGAGGAGGATGATCAACACGGGTACTTGTTCCTACATTGTGATATCATGTATGCAAGAGTATGCGTTAGTATGTTTGAATGTACTAAGTATGTAGGATACAATGCAACAAGTCCAAAGTCCATGTTAAGGCGGACTGGCAGCCGTTGCCAATAAGGCTCAGGAGAACCAACCTGTATCTATGTGTTTTCTATATATATTATAAGGGATTTTTTTATTTAACATGCCTTTAAGAAAGTAAACAGTAATAATAAGCCAAAAGGAAATGCATATGGCTAGCCATTGGGGCCACATTATCTAAAGTAGGAGACATGACCACACTTTAATTTACATAGTCAACAAAACCTCTAGATAAGGAAAAGTATCTGATAAGTGTTGGGACAAGCCCCACCTCGACTAACTATACAATACAAAAATATATGCTTTAGACACACAAATCTCCAAAGTAACATGGAGCTCGGTACAGCAGTTGGATATCCTGTACTCCTACTGGGCAGATCTACTAGTACCTGTACCTGCAGCATGAAATGCAGGTCCCCCGTAAGGAACGTCAGTATGAGATAATGTACTGAATATGTAAGGCAGGAAATACTTTATACGAAGTAACAACTCAAATGAAATGATGCACTTCTATAAGGATAAGAGACTACCTTTAGTTATACTGTGGGATCATGTACTTTATGTTCTTTTTATTACTTTACCTTTACTGTATAATCTACGCACAACATGTAATACAAATGACCAGCTGATAAGTGGTAAATCTATATCAGGATTGACTCTGGCTAGGCTTTTGCTTTCACCCCTTAGCCTATCCCCGTGAGATAGGATCGACCCTAGCTAGGTGATTCTTCCGCCCCTTGGGTTACCACCCATCAATAGGTAATATACTTTATCTTTCAATTACTTTTGACATAATGCTTTTGGTGGTTGTAATATTGGAGTTGTAGGACTGTAGATACAACATGTGACATTTAATTGATCAAAAAAGACAACACCACAATGAAAGGAGTAGGTTACACAAATAATGAAATGCGTAGGAGGTAGAACACCACATGAACTTTATTTGGTAGAACGAACACGTGTGTCTTGGTATCCAAGTATATGTGTAAATTTAAAGGTGACTATGTATGGGAGCATATAAATATGTCATAGAGTTGAGACACAGTTAATAGTTGTGTTGGAGTTGGTAAGTGCCTTTATGTGCCACGGAGGGATATATGTTTCAGGCCAAATATTACGAAATCAAGTAGCCTTACATACCTAGCTGTACGACCTTACTATTACCTCAAGATAACCTTACCTTCCTCCAAATATTTATCTACAACATAGTAGGTAATAAAACTAGCATTACTAGCCAATAGGTACATCTTGGCAGCCTAATCTCATAAAAAAAAATAACATACGGGCAGCAAGCGGATAATTATAAACTCGAGTGTATTCTTTCAACCTTTCTGCCCCTAATCGTATTTTCTAAACATATTCTCATATACATATAATGTCTAGCCTGTTTTATTGCCATAACAATCTTACAATAGCCCAGAAGGCACAACACATAACAATTCTACACAACATACAAACAGGCGGCATAACATTACATCCCTTCGCTACATTTTGACGTCGACAATTCCAAACCTGTTCCAACTTTAACCAAACAGTTCCCCCATATGTATGCATAAAACCAGTCCTAAAATATTAAAAAACATTCCTCAAAATGGGTGTAAGATGTGAGATTATAGTCCTTAATCAATCATCCCACAAGTTCCTATTACGAGCACAATTACGATATCACAAAAGAACTCACTTTCGCGGAATTTAAAAATGGTGCATCAGACTTTATAAATCACTATAGAACCAATACTAATTAAGAACAGTAGCCTTCACTCATAATAAATCCATCCAAAAAGAGAAAAGCTTCCAAATAAACAAGAAAAATGTACAACAACTTTTGGAACACATGTTGTCCAACAATTTCAGCAAATGTATAATTAGCTTAGCCTCTTGTTTTACATAAGAAAAGAATACTAAAAGTATAAGTATTCTTACTTACATTTACCCTCAAGGTGTAGGACTTCTCCAAGAACCCTAAAGTCTCTTGTGGCTGCTTGTAAAGTCAAGAAAGAGTTGAGAGAGAACTTTCAAAATAATCTGATATTTTTGTTCAAGTTAAAATGGCTTATGGGAGCTGTTTTAAACCCTTATTAAAGAGCGACTTTGGCTGACCTACTAAGAAAATTTTAGCATTACTTTATTAAGATGGTGATGCAGCTTCTTGCCCCTTTCACTTGGGCCTTATTGGGTTCAAATTGGTTGGGTCTTTGCTGCCCACTTTTCCTTTTTCTCCTTACTTAAATTGGCCCAATTCACCAAGTGGGTTTTATTGTACTTGGGTCCTTTCTCTATTATGTGAAGATACAGTTTATTTATGATGCTAAAGCATGGGCAAGAGTTACACTCTTAACAGGGACATTATTCATAATCGGATTTGGACAAATTCAACGTTGGGCCTCGTCCCCATTTAGCTAGCAAATTTAAGCTAAGCAAGTAGGTGACTCACCAGTTAGCATCCTAAATCCTACAAGCACCTCACTTTTCTCACCTTATTTATGGTTGTGATCTCCTCAATTTGACTTAAAACTTATTTACACTTGACCCTCTTCAGCGTTAGACATACATATCTCCCACTAATTTGAGATTCAAACACTTTTAAAAATTGGCACTAATTTGAAAATTCATATCGGATTTCATTTGCATAGTACTAGTATTGTAAGATGTAAGGTGTTACATTCTCCCCCTTTATGAACACTTGTCCTCGAACGTTAGCACAATTGGATAGCTTAACCAAGTTTAAACCTTTACTTACACAAACTTTTGACAACACACTAAGTATTCAATCACACGTACCTATTAGTGTCCCAATTTTGCATGTTAGACTTCCTATTTAGCTTCAAATAAGTAAGGGTATTTTGATTTCATCCCATCCTTGGCCTCCCATGTTATTTCTTCTACTTGTTGGTTTCTCCAAAGTACTTTTACTTAAGCTATTTCTTTATTTCTTAGCTTCTTAACTTGATGATCTAGAATAGCAATAGGTACCTCTTCATATGTGAGATCTTTTGTAACCTGCATGTCTTCAATAGGAGTGATATGCGATGGGTCACCTATGCATTTTCAAAGCATTGAGACATTAAAAACTGAATAAACCATTGAAAGCTCTTGGGGTATCTCTAGTTCATATGCGGCCTACCCAAACTTCTTAGTAATTTTATATGGCCCTATGTAACGTGGGCTTAGTTTTTCTTTCTTACCAAACCTCATAACCCCTTTCATTGGAGACACCTATGAAAATACCCAATCCCTTACTGAGAATTCTAGTCCTCTCCTTTTAGCATCCACATATGATATGTGACGACTTTGGGCTGTTTCTAGCCGTTGCTATATTACCTTAACTTTTTCCATTGATTCTTATACTAGATCTGGCCCAAGAAAGGTGGTTTCACCCACTTCAAACCATCCAATTGGCGACCTACATTTCCTTTCATATAAAGCTTAATAAGGTGTCATTTTTATACTTGAGTAGTAGTTATTATTATAGGCAAATTCAATAAGTGACAAATGGTCCACCCAACTATCTTTAAAGTCTAATGCGTAAGCTCGTAACATATCTTCAAGTGTCTGAATGGTGCATTCTACTTGACCATCTGTTTGAGGGTAGAAAGTTGTACTCAAATTCACTTGTGTCCCTAAACTCCTTTGGAAAGACTTCCAAAACTTTGCAGTGAATTGAGCCCCCTGATCAGATATAATGGAGATTGGGACCCTATGTAGCCTGACCATCACTTTGAGGTATAACTTGGCATACTCTTCAGCTGTACAATCACTTCAAACTGGCAAAAAGTGTGTTGACTTTGTGAGTCTATCAATGATTACCCATATGGTAGTCAAACTTTTGAAATGAACAAGGCAACCCGTTAACAAAATCCATATTGATCATATCCCACTTCCATGTTGGAAGCTCTATACACTACATATAACCTTCTGGCTTTTGGCGCTCAACTTAGACCTGTTTGCAATTTCAACATTGAGCCAAAAATTTTGTAAGGTCCTTTTTCATGCCTCCCCACCAAAATATTCCCTTCAGGTCATGATACATCTTGATTGATCCTGGATGGATGGAATATCGGGAATGATGGGCTTCTCCATTATCCTCTTCCTTAGTCTATTAATATCAGGTACATATAATCTATTTTGGCAATAAAGTACTCTATTTTGTGTAAGATAAAATCCTTCTATGGTACCTTGACTCACCTTGTATTTAAGTCATCATAAGATAGGATCCTCGAACTATTTTCCTTTCACATCCATTACCAATGAAGACTCAGAAGCATCATGCACAACAAACCCTTCCTTTGAAGTCTCAAGAAGGAGAACTCCCAAACTAGGTAGTTGTTGTAGATCCTTAGCCACTCCTTGACTTACCACAGCTTGATCACCAATATTCATGATTGCCTTACAACTCAGAGCATCGACTACCACATTTTCTTTCCCTGGGTGGTAAAGTATATTAATGTCATAATCCTTTATTAGCTCTAGCCATCTCCGTTGTCTTAAGTTTAGGTCTTTATGCTTAAAGATGCATTGTAGGCTCTTATGATCAGTATATATGTCAATATGAACCTCATACAAATAGTGGCGCCTTATTTTCAAAGCAAACACAACTGCTTCTACCTCAAGATCATATGTTGGATAGATTTTCTCATGTAGTCATTGTTGTCTAGATGCATAAGCAATTACCCTACCATGTTATATCAGTATACACCCTAAGCCAACTTCTGAAGCATCGTAATACACTTGCATACCCCTCGATGCCTTCTGGAAGTACTAGCACAGGTGCCAAAGTTATCTTATTTTTCAGCTCCTGCAAGCTCCTTTCACATGCATCATTCTGTTGGAACTTGGTTGCTTTATGTGTCATCGTTGTTAAAGGTACAGAAATAGAAGAAAAATCTTCAACAAACCTTCTGTAATAACCTTCAAACCCTAGGAAGCTCCGAACTTTCGTGGGTATCGTTGGCCTTGTCCAATCTTTCACAGCCTCTATCTTTTGTGAATCAACCCTTATTCCCTCATAGGATACAATATGACCCAAGAATTCCACTGATTTTAGACAAAATTCACATTTAGAAAATTTGGCATACAACTGTCGATCACGAAGAACCTGTAAAACTTGTCGTAAGTGATTTATGTGGTCCTCTTCTGATCTTGAATATACCAAAATATCATTTATAAATACTATCACGAACACATCCAAGAATGGCTTGAATACCCTAATCATCAGATCCATAAAAATTGCTGGTGCATTCGTTATCCCAAATGACATAACAAGAAATTCGAAGTGACTATAGCGTGTTCTGAAAGTAGTCTTAGGTATATCTTTCTCCTTCACCCTCACTTGATGATAACCTGAGCTCAAATCAGTTTTGGAAAAGCATTTGGCACCCTGTAACTTATAAAATAAATCATCAATCCTGGGAAGGGGGTATTTATTCTTAATTGTCACCCTATTCAATTGTTGATAGTCGATCTACATTCTCAAAGTTTTATCCTTTTTACATACAAATAATACTGATGCACCCCATGGGGACACACTAGGTCTTGTAAAACCCTTCTCCAATAAGTCTTTTAACTGCTCTTTTAATTCATGCAATTCTACTGGGGCTATTTTATATGGAGGGATGGAAATAGGTTGAGTGCCTGGAAGTAAGTCAATACCAAAATCTATTTCTCGTTCTGTAGGTACGCCTGGAAGTTCTTCAGGGAACACATCAACGAATTCATTCACTACTGCAACTGATTGAAGAGTTGGCAATTCTACCTCCATATCCCTTACTCTAACTAAATGACATATATACCCCTTAGATATCATATTTCTAGCCTTAAAATAAGAGATAAACTTCCCCTTTGGCACCCCAACATTACCTTCCCATGCAAGAACTACCTCATTTGGAAAGTGAAAGTACACTCTCTTAGTTCGGCAATCCCCGGTAGCATAGCAAGAAGCTAACCAATCCATACCCATTATAACATTAAATTCCACCATTTTTAGCTCAATAAGGTCAGCCAATGTGTCACGGTCACAAACAGTTACTACACAGTCATAGTAAACCCTTAACGTTAAAATGCAGAATTATAATAAAAATGAGTGTTCAATTGCGGATGATAAGTCAATTTAATGAAAATCCCCTATAACCTGGTTGTCACGTGCACAAGCTTCTAATATTTTGATTGAGGTAGTCATGGGTCTATCATTGGCACCACTTTATAGTGATAGACACTTCATAAACTAGAGTCGAATATTGATGTAATGTTGTGAGCTAGTTCTTCCTACTAGCCTTTTATTATAATGTTATTTTGAGACCAGATGATGATGTGCCCGTTTATTCCCTTATGTCTTCCGCTGATTAGTAGAATGTATGAATGAATGAATGTGATGAGTCCAAGTGGTTCGCTTGGGACTAGCAATAGTCTCTGAGTGTCGGTTACGTCTAGGGTACCCTCCCGAGGCGTGACAAATATAATATTATGAAAGAGAAGAAAAATATTATTAACTCTAAACCATCGGTATATAAGCGTGTTGCTTTGACATGAATATAAATTTACTCCTTATATAGATAATATGCGTTTTGGTATTGATTTGTAAAACTTTATATTTCATGTGTTGGTTTGTTTCAGTCCAAAATATTAGGTAAATTGCTAATAGAAAAATATAGTCTTTTATCTATAATTTTTTGGAGTTTTTTGGTTTTGACTATTTTCTGGAAAGTTTTTAAACCTTCTTTTTTTTAAAAAAAAAAAAGATTTTTTTTTTGTTTTTGTTTTGGACGTTTCTTTAAATAAAAAAAGAAACTTTAAATTTTTCCCTATGTTTTCAAAACCTTTATTGTGCACTTCTCGGGTTCTTTTCTCTGGACTGTTTACCCTTCTTTTTGTAATTTTTCTTTTAATTATTATTTGAATTTTTTTTTTTTACTATTTTCTTTCTGAATCAAATTTATTTTAGTTGAAAAGTGATTCTTTGCGTAGAAATTTAATCATAATAAGAAAATCTTTTCTATTTAATTTTTATTAGGTTTATTATATTTATTTTTTTAATATAAAATAAATTTAAAAAAGAGTGAAAAGACGATTTTGTCTAAAGATGAGTCTTTTAATAAAACACAAAAAGATCAAATAACATTTTTAAGCGCATTCACGATTTTAATGTAGTATAGAGTATTATCCTAACATTAATATAAATTTGACATATTATATTCTATTCGTGTTTGAAGATTAAAAATCATATCCATTCTAAAGGTATAAGAAGACTACTTCATGTTCAATATCTCTAAAATCTTTTGTTCATCATTTTTATTTAATTATTATATTATTATTTTAATGATGTGAAATATTAATTATAATAAACATAATATAATTAAATGGAGAAGATTTTGTTAAATTTCAATACATAAATCTTTTTTC
>JAABOM020060125.1:0-12152 GCA_011800125.2 Solanum clarkiae
GCATTGCATCCTACATACTTAGTACATTCAAATATACTAACGCATACTCTATGCCTACATGATGTTACCATGTAGGACCGGAGTACCTTTCGAGCATCCTCCACGTGGCTAATTTTGGCATTTACAAAGATAAGCTTTGGTGAGTCCTCATGTCCAGGGACACTAGCTATGCTACTCTTACTATTTGATATCTCTTTATGTTGAACACTTGATACAATGTGGGTGAGCCCGAAAAGTGTCTTCTCCCCTGCTCCAATCTATGTTACAGGTATTGTTGGAAACATGTGATGTACTTATGCTATAAGCCTAACTCTTGAAGGTTTTATGACTATCAAAGATTTCCCTTAGTCTTGTTACCCTTATTTATATCTTTTTTTGTTGTTATTATGCTTCCGCGACCAAGGATGAGTGATTGATATGCTAAAAGGCTTGTTTAGGGTTGCTTCGAGTTTCTTATTCTCCGTGTCACGTCTAGGTCCTAGGTTTGGGTCATGAACATTACAGGTTTGGCATAATTTTTGGGCTAAGAGTGCAGAATTTGCTGAAGCAAAGGTTTCATGAGACCCTTTACGAGCCATAAACATTTTTACGGGCCATAAAGATGGTTTCGCACACAAGTCCAGTGAAGAGTGAATTTTTGAAGTTAAGTCTACGAATATGCAGACTATCCATAGAAGACTTTACGAGCCATAGACTTGGTGTCATTCCCTAAGGATCAGAAAGTGGGGAGTTGCTGAAAAGTTATCAAACGAAACCTCCTACGGGCTGTAGAACTTTATACGGGCCGTAGAAGGTTGTTGTAGAAGTCAGCCTTATATTTGAAAGAGCAATCCATGAAAGCCCAACTATGGGCCATAATACATTATATGACCCGTAGAATCCATTGATTTCTTGACTTTTCACCAAGAGGAGGTTTTTGGTAATAATTAAATTCACCACAGAGTCTGTTGACCTAGTTATCCTGTTCCATTTTGGTTTTGTGTTTTAAACACTACAAATAGGGTTTTTTAGGTTATTTTTCAAAAAGGGAATAGTAGAGGAACGTGATGAAACAATAAAGAGCTTGAGAAACACTTGTAAAACTTTATTTCATCTTTTGATTTCAATCTTGTGATTCTTATTGAAGAGTTCGGATTTCATGTGCTTAATTCTCTTGTGTAAGTGCTCAATTATGTTATTCAAATTCATAAGTCTTGTATTTATAGTGATCATGAGTAGCTAAATCCACAACAAGGATTGTGGGAACCATGAAGAACTAGCAAGTTAAAATCAGTAATTTGTAATTCTTGAAAAGTTTGCATGCATGTATTTATTAATTTTCTTCATATTGAATGCTTTCTAATGGTGGCCAACATTAGAACTCGCCTAGTGTTACTGATTAGATCAAGGTGGTAATGAATTGGAAAAGAGATTAATTAATAGGATTTAATTGATGTTTCTCATCTAATCAACCGAATTGGGCCAAGGGGAGGTTGTAATGGAACAATAGGTAAGGTTTAGTAATGCCACACTACGGGGATAGACAAAATCATGTAGTAAAATTCACCTCCGGCCTAGAGCAAAGGGTTTGGTGAACTTAAATTACCATTATGCGTGCTACATACTAGAAAACAATCTGATTACTGGTATTATTAAGTTAGGGAATCATGGGGAACACAATACCATAGTTAATCTTCATACTAGTTTAACACTTGTCATAGTTTAGGATTACTTTTCATAGTTGTTATAAACCCCCCCTCCCTTTTGGGGAGATAAGTTGGTTAGTCAACCCAAATTGTATTGAATTCTTTTAAGTCTACCATATTCTTGTGGGATTCGACCCTAACCTTGGTTAGGTGATATATCTTGGCAACGTCCGCTTTAGCCTCAAAAAAGAGGTGTAGCTTGGGTGACATCAATGTCTCATCATGAAGTCTACTAATCATATATCCTTACTTTCTACATGGATCATGTTAAGTTTCTTTGCCTAAGTAATATCTTACATGACCATATTTTTCATTAGCGCATGATTTTTGCTTGTTGCATTATATGCCCACATACTAGTACGTTCAAAGTACTAACACATATTTTTTGCCTACATGATGTAACCATGTAAGGATTAATGCCCCCGATATCCTCCATGTGGTTAGCTTAGATTCGTGAAGATTGTTATTGTGGTGAGTCCTCCACTCAGGGACGATATCTGATTTCTATCTTGCTTATGTTGAGACTTTATTTCATTTTCATAGTACTTTAGGAGTGAAATGGGGCCTTGTCTTGCCCCCGTCCTACTCATGTTTCAGAGGTGTTGTTGGATGCGTTATTGCTATGCTATGTGACGTGCTGCCAAAATACAACACTTTTAATGCTTAAAACATGAAATTTTGTGTGTTCTCAATGCGATGTTAATGGGTTTTATGTGTTTTTGTGTTTATATTTGCAGGATCACAGGTTTGTCATGACCAAAGCCTAGGGCCTAGACGTGACATTGCGAATAGGGAACCCGAAGGGACCCCAAACAAGCCTCTTAACATCTGATTATACATCATTGGTCGCGAAAGCAATTAAACAACATAATAAGAGCAGAAATAAGGGAAAAGGCTAAAGGGATACTTTCATAACATAAGCATCAAAACAAGAGAGTTAAGGCTCAATACATAATATGACCAACAATACCTCTACTACATAGATGAGAACGAGGGCCAAGACAAGCAATTGGACTCACCCTCATAGTCAATACACACATAAAAGAAAGATAGTCTTAGTACATAGAATGAGATTATAGATATTGTCCCCGAAATGGAGGACTCACCAACTAGCTTGAGAGAATTCGTATTAGCTAGGTGGAGGAAGATTCTCAAGTGGGACTCAGGTTCCTACATGGTGATATCGTGTAGGCATAGAGTGTATTTTATTACATTTGAATATACTTCGTATGTAGGATGCAATGCAACAAGAGATAAGCAACATAATCGAAATGCATAAGCACAGGCAATGAGTAAACATATAGCAATACGGCATGTATGAATGATGCTTGAAGTAAATCATGCTTATATAGAATATAATACTTGTGTAAGGAGCGACCATTAATAGTGAATATACAAGGCCTACCACCTCTTAGGAGAGGCGAATGAGGTACAAAGCCCCTCAATAATTGATGAAGTACAAACCCCTCAACATGGTTGATGAGGTACAAACCCCTCAACATGGTTGATAAGGTACAAACCCCTCAACATGGTTGATGAGGTGCAAACCTCTCAACATGGTTATCAACGTATAAATCCCTCGACCTGGTTGCACAGGCCTACTACCTCCCGAGCGAGGCAATCGAGGTATAAACCCCTCAACATGGTTACCCGGGCTTATAACCTCCCAAATGAGGCTAGGTCAATTCCTAACACTATAGAGATAATATAATATACATATATTAATTTCATCATCATAAATGAAATGACCCCAAAAAGTGCCCAAAATAGTACCTCAAAAGTGCCCGAAATCGTAATTTTTATATATCTCAAAATCTGTGCATGATATCAAAAATCTGACATCATATTCTTGTTTCCGAGGTTAGATTTAGTGGTAAAAGGGTCTGATCCCAATTTAAGAGTAAACAATTAGCAATTTCAACTTTCATAAATCGATCCACGATAGTGTCACGATGCGCAGTTGTCATGGACATGTATTAATTTTGCCTCCACGATAGGTCTACATTGCAGACCAGAAGCGGACCTATGTATTTTGTTCCTAGTTATTTTTATCTCGGTCCAAGCCTTTTTGGGTCTTGGGCCTAAGATTTTTCATGCGTGAAAATGCCTATACTTAACCTTATTTCACCTTCATATCATTCAAAACATTTCCCAACACTCACTCAAACACTTAGCCGAATATTTCACTCCTAAATTCAAGTCTCATAACTCATCCAGATCTTAAGGTTATCATTCAAGATTCAAGTCTCCATCTCCAATCTTCTTCAAGGATTCTCCAAAGTCAAGGTATGTGGGTTTCAACCATTGAGTACTTTCACCCATGATACCCAACCTTCCTTTTTACATAAATTTCATGATTTTAAGTTGAATTACTCATCTTACTTATTATGAGTTTCATTGTACACTATATTGGGGTTTCATGAAATTATGGTTGTTTTAGCATATTTTAAGTTATAAATCTAAGATCTATTGTGAGATTTGATGAAGTTCTTGATATATATGGATTAAGGATGTTACTAAGTATCTCATGATGGTTTTATATTGAATTTTCTAGCATGATTTCACTCTTGAATTGCATTGTTTTACACTAGCATTACATACCCGCCAAGTGTTTGATAAAATGTCTAGGTTATGATTTCTTGATGAATTGAAGGTCTGATGCATGTCTTATGAGTTGAATGACTATATGGTGATGAAAAGAATGTATGTATATGATATTATCTCCATAGTTTTGGGAATTGACCAAGCCTTACTCGGCGGGTTGTAGGCTCGGGTAACCTTGTTTAGGGGTTTGTACTCGATCGCCTTGCTTGGGAGGTGGTAGGCCCATACAACCATGTCGAAGGGTTTGTACCTTGATAACCATGTTGAGGGGTTTTTACCTTATCAACCATGTTGGGGGTTTGTACCTCATCAACCGATTAAGAGGTTTGTACCTCATTCGCCTGTCTAAGGGGTGGTAGACTTGGATATGCACTAATAATGGTCTCTCCTTACACATGTATTACGTTCTATATAAGCATGGTTTTACTTCAAGCATCATTCATACATGTCATATTGCTATATGCTTATACATTACCTTTATTATGCATTTTGCTTACGGTGTTTATCGCTTATTGCATTTTATCCTACATACTTAGTATATTCAAATGTACTAATGCATATTCTATTCCTACATGATGTCAGCATGTAGGAACCAGAGCCCCACTTGATAATCCTCCTCCACATGGCTAGTACAACTTCTCTCAAGCTCTTTGTTGAGTCCTCTATTTCGAGGACGGTGTTTATGATTTCATACTATGTTCCAAGACTATCCTTTTTTATGTGTATGTTGACTATGAGGGTGAGACCGGTAGCTTTTCATGGCCCCTGCTAAGTATCTAAGTTTTTAAAGGTGTTGTTGGGCATGTTTTATATTATTCTATGAGCTTTGACTCTCTCTCGACTCTTGACGTTTGTGATATGGAAGTTGTCCCTTAGCCATGTTGTCCCTATTTACTATCTCTTGTTGTATTTTACTGCTTTCGGGACCAAGGATGTGTGATGATATGCTACGAGGCTTGCTTGGAGTCCCTTCGGTTCCCCAAGCATCATGTCACTGCTAGGCCTTAGGCTTGGGTTATGAAAAACTTGGTATCGGAGAACTAGGTTTTTATGTCCTTGGCATCTAACACACCACGTTGATTAGAGTCTTGTTCATGGTTATGTTGTGCACCACGACTATGAGATAGAGGCTATGAGGAGTTTAGGAAATATTTCCCTTCTTCTTACTCTATGTTGTGCTATAGAAGTTGAGGTAAGGTTTTCCCCCTAACGATTATGCTTTGCTATGCTAGATCATGCCTAATATAAGAGGAAGTGGATCCCGCATGCCGAGGAACAACTGGCTCATGGAGAGCTTCGGGATGCTCTTAGTTTTCTTGCATAAGTTGTGGCTAATCAAGCCAACCAAGGGGCCCAAGTCCCTAATGCTCCTACACCAGCATCTCAGTGAGAGATTTCATGAGGACGAATACCTCGGAGTTCTATGGGTCAAAGGTAAATGAGGACCTTTAAGAATTCATTGATAAGGTTTACAAGATTTTGGCTATCATGGGGGTGAGGCCGTAGGATAAGGCGGAGTTGGCAGCCTACCAACCCAAAGGGGTTGCACAAACATGGTACAATCAATGGAAAGAGAAGAAGGGGGTCAACAATGTGGTACTTTGGGAGGAGTTCAAGGCGGCTTTTCTTAATCGTTTCTTCCCTCTTGAGCTTAGAGAAGCCAAGTTGGTGAAATTTATGAATTTGAGACAAGGGTCTATGAGTGTGAGGGAATATGCCCTCAAGTTCAACCAACTTTCAAAATATGCTCCACAATTGATGGCAGACTCAAGGTCTAGGATAAACATATTTGTGATTGGTGTTTCTTAATTGGTGAGTAAGTAGTGTCGGTCTGCCATGTTGATTAGTGACATGGATTTGTCCCATTTGATGACCTATGCTGAAAAAATGGAGGAGGATAAGTTGAGGAAGAGAAGGGGTCATGAGGCCAAGACGGCCCATTTTGAGGGAAAGTCCCATAGTCAAAAGGGTGTCCTGTTCCATCAAGGCCAAGGTTCTCTTATGCATTTCATAAGAGGGATGCTAATGATTTTCCAAGGGCCCAAGGAGTTGGGGGTGTGGTTCCTAATGGTGGGTGCCTAAAATGTGGTAAAGGTCACAGTGGTCCGTGCTTGAGGTATACTAATGTGTGCTATGGGTGTGGGGGAGTTGGGCATAAGATGTTGGATTGCCCTCAAAATCGCAACAAGGGTAAGGAGGTTTGTCCACAAGGTGCTAATGCGGTTCCTTTGGGGAGAGGTGGCCGACAAGATGGTGCCTGAAGGCACAATCAGTTTTTTAAGCATTATATGGGAGGCAAGGGGTTGATGAGGTGCCCGACGTTGTTACTGGTATGTTGAGAATCTTTGATTTTGATGTGTATGCGTTGATTGATTTGGGTGCCACTCTTTCTTTAATTACCCCCTTTGTTGCCAAAAACTTCCATGTTGAACCTGAATTGTTGTGTGAGTCATATGAGGTTTCTACTCCTATTAGTGCATCTATTGTTGCTAGAAAGGTCTATAAAAAAATGTCCCATTTGCATCTTGCATAAAATATTGCCTTGTGATTTGGTTGAGTTGGACATGGTTGATTTCACATTATTTTTAGGATGGATTGGTTGCATGCATACTATGTTTTTGTTGATTGTAGAACATGTACGGTCAAATTCCAATTCCCAAATGAACTTCTCCTTGAGTGGGAGAGTCATGATGTGGTGGTCAACGGTAGATTCATATCTTGCATTAAAGCCCGTAAGTTGATTTAAAAAGGGTGTCTTTACCATCTTCTGAGGGTTAGGGATGTAGTGTCCAAAGTCCTTCCCATAAAGTTGGTTCCAGTTGTAAATGAATTTCTTGATGTTTTTCCAAATGACCTCCCAGGTATTCCTCCTGAAAGGGAGAGAGATTTTGATATAGACTTCCTCCCTAATACTCAACCCATTTTTATTCCCCCTTATCGTATGGCCCTGGCGGAGTTAAAATAGTTGAAAAAATAATTGAAGGATTTGCTGGAGAAGGATTTTGTTAGACCTAGCCAATCACCTTTGGGTGCACCGATGTTGTTAGTGAAAAAGAAGGATGGGTCCCTTAGGATGTGTATTGACTATCGGCAACTCAGTAGGGTCACTATCAAGAATAAATATCCCTTTCCGAGAATTGATGACTTCTTTGACCAGGACATGCAGTAGACCTTCAGTTTTTTAAGAAATCATAACAAGACATTTTATCAAACATTTGGCAAGTGTGTAGTGCTAGTGTAAAACCAATCCATCCCAAGAATGACATCAAAATACACCCTTTCTAACTCAATAACATCATAAGGCAATATCTTCTGCAATATGCAAATGGGACAATTTCTATACACCTTTCTAGTAACAATAGATGCACCAATAGGAGACACCTATTAGGACTCATACAACAATTTGGGTTTGACATGAAACGTTTTGGCAACAAAGGGGGTAACAAAAGAAAGAGTGGCACCCGGATCAATCAATGCATACACATCAAAATCAAAGACTTTTAACATACCGATGATGACATCGGGGACCTCATCAACCCCTTGCCTCCTTTGGAGTGTATAGAACCTATTCTTCCTTTGGGCATCATCTTTTGGGCCACCTCCCCCTAAAGGAGCCGCATTAGCACCTTGTGGATGAACTTTGTTACACTTGTTGTGATTTCGAGGGCAAGCCATCACCTTATACCCAACTTCCCCACAACCATAACAAGCATTAGTTTCCCTCAAACACAGGTCACTTTACCCCTACCACATTTTGGGCACCGACCATTAGGAACCACACCCCCAACACCTTGGGCCCTCGGAATACAATTGGCAACCCTCTTTAAATTGCATGAGAAGACCCTTGGCCTTGATGGAATCAACCACCTTTTTAACTTTGGAATTTTCCCTCAAAATGGGCCCTCTAGGCCTCATTACTCCTCATCTTCCTCAATTTTTCCTCCTCCATTTGTTCAGCATAGGTCATCAAACGGGACAAATCCATGTCACTAATCAGCATAGCGGACCAGCATTCCTCAATCATGAAATCAAATACATCCATCACAAACTTATTCATTCTAGACCTTGGGTGAACAACGTGGGGAGCATATTTAGAGAGTTGATCGAACTTGAGGGCATATTCCCACACCCTCAAAGACCCTTGTTTCAAATTCATAAACTCTACCATCTTGGCCTCCCAAAGCTCAGGAGGGGAGAACCAATTAAGAAAAGTTGCCTTGAACTCTTCCCAAAGCACCACATTATTGATCCCTTCTCCTCCTTCCATTTTATAAACCATATTTGTGCTACCCTTTTGAGTTGGTAGGCTGCCAACTCCACTTTCCCTTCTGATCTAACACCCGTGAAAGAGAACACCTTGTAAACCTCATTAATGAACTCTTAAGGGTCCTCATCTACCTTAGACCCATAGAATTCTGGTGTTCCTCAAAATCCCTCACCCGATATGCTGGTGTAGGAGAATGAGGAGCTTAGGCCCCTTGGTTAGCCACAACTTGTGCTAGCATAGTGAGAGCATCCTAGAGCTCATCATGAGTCAGTTGTTCATTGGGAGTGCGGGATCTCCTTTCTCTTGTGTTAGGCATGATCTAGCATAGCAAAGAACAATCGTCAGGGGGGGAAAACCTTATATCAACTACTCTATAGAATGACTTAGAACATGAAGAAGGGAAACATTTCCTAAAACGCCTCATAGCCTCTTGCTCATAGTTGTGGTGCACAACACAACCATGAACAAGACTCTAATCAACATGGTGTGTTAGACGCCGAGGACCATTAACAACCTATTGCTCTGATACCAAGTTTCTCACGACCCAATCTTAGGGCCTAGACGTGACACAGCAAATAGGGAACCCGAAAGGACCCTAAATAAGCCTCTTAACATATCATTACACATCATTGGTCATAGAAGCAATTGAACAACATAATAAGAGTAGAAATAAGGGTAAAAGGGCTAAAGGGATACTTTCATAACATAAAAATCAAAACAAGAGAGTCAAGGCTTAACACATAATATATCCAATAAAGAGGTATTATTGGATATATTATGAGTACAAGCAACCGGACTCACCCTCATAGTCAATACATACATAAAATAAAGATAGTCTTAGTACATAGCATGAGATTGTAGACATTGTTCCCTGATGGAGGACTCACAAAAGCTTGAGAGAAATCTTACTAGCCACATGGAGAAAGATACTCTAGTGGTGTTCCGGTTCCTACATGGTGATATCATGAAGGCATAGAGTATGCGTTATAACATTTGAATGTACTAAGTATGTAGGATGCAATGCAACAAGAGATAAGCAACATAATTGAAATGTATAAGCATAAGAAATGAGTAAGCATATAGAAATATGGCATGTATGAATGATTCTTGAAGTAAATAATTCTTCTATAGAACATAATACATGTGTAAGGAGAGACCATTAATAGTGAATATCCAAGGCTTACCACCTCTTTAGAGAGGCATATGAGGTATAAACCCCTCAATATAGTTGATGATGTACAAACACCTCTACATGGTTGGTGAGGTACAAACCTCTCAATATGGTTATCAAGGTAAAAATCCCTCAACCTGGTTGCATGGGTCTATTACCTTCCGAGCGATGTGATCGAGGTACAAACCCCTCAACATGGTTACCCGGGCGTACAATCTCCTGAGTGAGGCTTGGTCAATTCCCAACAATATAGACATAATATCATACACATACATTCGTTTCATCATCTTATAGTCAGTCAACTTATAAGCCATGCATCGGGTTTTCAATTCCTCAAGAAATCATAATCGCACATTTTGTCAAACACTTTGCGGGTGTGTAGTGCTAGTGTAAAATCATGCAATTGAAGAGTTGAACCATCCTAGATAATTTAGTGTAAAACCATCAATAGATACTTGGTAATACCCTCAAACAATATATATCAAAACTCTCTATCAAATCTCACAATAGATCTTAGATTCATAGCTCAAAACATGCTAAAACAATCATAATTTTATGAAACCCCAACATAGTGTATAGTGAAATTCATAATAAGAAATTCCAATGAGTAAATCAACTTTAAATCATGCAATTTAGGTAAAGAGGAAGCTTAGGCACCATGGGTGAAAGAACTCAATAGTTGAAACCCACATACCTTAGCTTTGGAGAATTCTTGATGAAGATTGGAAATGGAGACTTGAAGCTTGAGTGAAATCCTTAAAATCCGAAAGAGATTTGGACACTTGAATTTTGAGATAAAATGTTGTCTAAGTGTTTGAAAGAGCATTTGGGAATGTCTTGAATGATATGAAGATAAAATATGGCTAAGTACAGGTATTTTCACGCATGGGATGGCTTAGGCCCAAGACCCAAAGGCCTTCGATTGCACAAGAAATAATAGGTCAAAAATAACACTGATTCGCGCCCTGCCCACGTCGCGCTAGGGGTGCAGATCATCACTTGAATTTGCAAATTATGAATTTTTGAATTTTGATATGGTTGCTCTAAAATAGGAGTTAGACTCATTACCCACTCAATTTGACCCCTTGATCAAGAATAACAACAACAACAGCATACCCAGTGAAATCCCACGAGTGGGGTCTGGGGATGGTAGATTGTACACAAACCTTACCGCTACCTCATAGAAGTAGAGAGGCTATTTCCTAAAACCCTCAGCTCAAAACCTATAAGCAGAAATAACTAGATATGACAAAAGGAAATGTAAGTGAAAGCACATGACAGCACATAAATATGATAAAACTAACATATATACGCCAGGTGATGAAAAGAAAAGGGAGTAATAATAGTAAAAATAATACAAATACTACTAATACTAAGAAGAAGATGATGGAGAAGAAGAAGAAGAACTTATCCTGCTACTCTAATTCGCGACCTCCACTCCTTTCTATCTAAGGTCATATCCTCAGTGAGGTTGAGTTATGCCATGTCCTGTCTGATCATCTCCCCCAGTACTTCTTCAGCCTACCTCTACCCCTCCGAGTAGCTCCTATAATCAACCTCTCGCACCTCCTAACAGGAGCATCAATGCTCCTTCTCTGCACATGTCTGAACCATCGCAGCCTGCCTCCTTCATCTTTTCGCCCACCGGTGCCACCTCCAGTTTCTCCTAAATTGCCTCGTTCCTAACCTTGTCACTCCTGGTATGACCTCACATCCATCTCAACATCCTCATTTCTGCGACATGCATCTTCTAAACATGTATATTTTTAATAAGCCAACACTCCACCCCATACAGCAACGCTGGTCTAACCACCACTCTGTAAAACTGACCTTTAAGTTTGGGTGGTATCTTTTTGTCACACACACTCCAGAGGCCAGTCTCCATTTAGTCCAAGCTGCTCCAATATGATGTGTGACATCATCATCAATCTCGCCACTACTCTGGATGATAGACCCCAAATACTTAACCTTATCCCTTTGTTGGATAGGTTGAGTGGCAAACCTCACCACAGAGTTTTCTTCCTCCCTCCCAATGTTGAATTTGCACTCCAAGTATTCAGTTTTGGTCCTGCTCAATTCAAAGCCTTTGGACTCCAAGGTGTGCCTCCATGCCTCCAACCTTTCATTAATTTTAGTTCAAGACTCATCAATTAGTATTATTTCATCTGCAAATAGCATACACCAAGGTACCTTTTCCTGTACAGTTCGCGTCAGCTCATCCATCACCAAGGCAAACAAGAAAGGACTCAGTGCAGAACCCTGATGGAGTCCCATCTCAATAGGAAAATACTCAGAGTCTCCTTCCACCGTTCTAACCTGAGTTTTGGCTCCATCATACATATCCTTAGTCACCCTGATATACGCCACAGGGACACCTTTCGCTTCTAAACACCTCCATAAGACCTCCCTTGGGACTTTATCATAC
>JAABOM020060126.1:0-12152 GCA_011800125.2 Solanum clarkiae
GCCATCCCAGCTGACTTCTTACTCCTATTTATGATTTTGTTCTATTCTAGAGACAATATCATTTGATACTTGTATTTTTTCATTGTAATACATTAGAAGCTTGTTCACGTGACAACCAGGTCTTAGGGGATTTTCATCAAATTGAACTTTTATTTTTATTATAATTCTGCATTTTAAGGTTATAATTGGGTTGTAGGCTGACTTGTCTTGGTGGAATAAGACGAGTGCCATCACTCCCATTTTTGGGTCGTGACACTCTTCCCTTTTTTTTTTTATCTTGAAATGGTTATTTTGCTTCTGCGACCAAGGATATGTGAATGATGCGCTAAGAGGATTATTTGGTTTCCCTTCGAGTTCCCATTCGTCGTGTCACGGCTAGGCCCCAGGCTTGGGTTGTGACACAAATGAGGTAGATTGTGCTCCTAAAGGACTATGATTTGACTATCTAGTATCACTTTGATCTCCTAAAGAACTATGATATGACTATCTTGTATCACTCCGATTAAATCAATGTGGTGGTTGATGCATTGAGTAAGAAAGCTTCTAGCATGGTGAGCCTTGTGGCTATCTGGGTTGAGGAGCAACCCTTAGCTAGGGATGTTCAAATACCAATGGATTAGTGAGATTATAGATTTTTGAGGATAGTGGTGTGGTTGCTTATGGGGAGAATTGTCCCTCTTTGATGGATCAGATTAGGAGTAGTCTGTTTGAGGATGAAAAATTATGCCAGATTCATGAGAAAGTGATTACAGGGGAGGCTAAGGAAGCCAATCTTGATCTAGATGGTGTATTGATGATCGGGGCTGGATTTGTGTGCCAAAGGTAGATGATTTGATTAGATTGATCCTAAAGGAGGCCCATTGTGCTAAATATTCTATTCATTCGAGAACAACGAAGATGTATCATTATTTGAGCCAACACTACTAGTAGTGTGGCATCAAGAAGGATATACAAGAGTTTGTGGCTATGTGTTTGACATGTCAGCAGGTCAAATGTAAGCACTTGAGACCCAGAGGGGAGTTACAAAGGATGCACATTGCCAAGTGGAAGTGGACACGCATTACTATGGATTTCGTGGTTGGTTTACCTCCTATAGTTGGTGGCTTTGATTCCATATGGGTGGTGGTGGACTGATTGACTAAGTTCGTCATTGATTTTGGTCAAGGTAAAGTTCATAATTGAGAAGTTAGCTCAGCTTTATATTAGTTAGATTGTGAGACTTCATGGGGTTTTATTCCTTTGTGTCAGACTGTGGCTCATTTTTTACATCCCACTTTTTGAAGGCCTTGCAGCTTGGCCTGGGTACCATACTAGATTTGAGTATAGCCTTCCACCCTTAGATAGATGGTTAGTCTGAGAGAACTATTCATATACTTGAGGATATGCTTAGAGCTTGTGTTGTGGATTTTGGTGCCAGGTGGGATCAGTATTTGCCTTTGATAGAGTTTTCCTATGACAATAGTTATCATTCCAGCATTCAGATGGCCCCTTTTGAGGCATTATGTATGGGCGGAGGTGTAGATCACCCATAGGTTGGTTTATTCTATTGCGGTTGATAGACTTGACAGTGATATGCTTAGAGATGCCATGGAGTAGGTGCGTTTGATTTAGAGTAGGTTGTTGACAGCCTAGAGTCAAAGAGTTATGCTTATGGGCTAGTTCGACCCTTGAAGTTCATAGAGGGTGATCGAGTTTGGTTGAGTATTTCACCCATGAAGGGTGTTATGCGAATTGGGAAGAAGGGCAAATTCAACCCTAGGTATATTATCCCTTTTGAATTCCTTGAGCTAGTAGGGGAGGTGTCCTAGAGACTTGCCTTTCCACCTAGTTTGTCCTCAATTCATCCTCTATTTCATGTATCTGTATTGCGGTTCTACATTCCTGATGATTCTCATATGTTATCCCTTGATTCGGTAGAGTTGAGTCTGGATTTGACCTATGAGGAGGAGCCCATTGCTATTTTAGATAGACAGGTCAGAAAGTTGAGAACAAAAATGATAGCTTCAGTAAAGGTTCAGTGGACCTATCAGCCCGTGGGTAAGGCTTCTTGAGATATAAAGTTTGATATATAGGACCAATATCCTTACCTCTCTGAGGTTTCAGGTATGTCCCTTGCCTTGTGTTCGTGGATGAACATTACTTTTTATGGTGGATGCTATAATGACCCTGGAGGTCATTTTTGATATTTTTAGTTAAATTACCATTTTTTCCTCTCTAGAAGTTTCTTTGACTCATGTTTGGGTGAGTTGAAAAGTTAGATTTCCAAAATTTTGTAAAAGTTGAAATTTTGCTAAAGAAAGAGATTTTAAAGGTTTAAAGATTATAATTATAGTTTTATGGTCATCTTGAGTTTCGAGTGTCGAAATGTGATTCCATCAATTCCATTAGTTGTAGAATAGGAAATCTAGTTTAGGAGGACTAACATAACTAAACTTGGAGTAAAACAAAAATTTGGACCCAAAGATGTCATTTTAGTTGAATTTGGATCATACTTTGACTTTGGTCAATGTTTGGAGTTTAGAAGCTCTAATCTAAATTTCAATATTTTCAGTGGTTTTCGGATTGTTAATGCTAGAAATAGTTTCGTTGTAATTTTTAAAGTTACTGACGACATTTAGGGTATTTCAAGTTTTAATGAGTTTTCTTGAGTTTCAAGTCTAGGAGACCTCGAAATCAAATTCTGATAGTTCCATTGAATCCGGAAGGTCATTTCTAGTAGAGTTATATGTTTGGTTTGTGTGTATGAGGATTCGAATGAATCTCGAGCGTCTATTCCAAGTTCTAAAAATAGTTGATGGACTACAATCTAGTGTAGTCCAAAATGTACTCAGCATTTGTGAGATTGACCATCGAGTCCACGGAGGTCTATCTACTTTTCACCTTGCGTTTGTCAAGGTTAGTTCGGAAGCCTCTCTGCGTTCATGTGCCCCAAAGAACTTTCACGGAGGCTTGGTTGTATTTTCCCTCCGTGTTCGTGGGCCCCACCTGTGTTCATAGAGTATTAAATGACCTAGGCAATTTTTAATGTTTTAAGTGATGGATTTCGCCATTTTCCTCAATTTTTAATATTCCAAGCTAGGTTTCAGGGGGATTCTTCAAAGATTTTCAAGACAAGGTCATTGGATAACATTTTTCTAACTCAATTCTTCAATTCTCATTAATTAATTTTTGATTTTAACATCGGGGGTTTTTAATTTGAGAAATTGGGTTTTTTCATATATTGATTTTTGATTGAAAAGTGGAAATTATAAGTTTGATTTTACTTTATTTTTCAGAACAGTTTTCACCAATGAATTTCTTATTACTTGGGGAACATCTTAGGTAATAATCTTCAAATTCCGAGAACCTTTTTCAGCATAGAATTTTTGACCATTTTGTCCTTTTCACTAGAATTGCTTGATTTTAGTGTCATTGGCTTTGTATTGAGATTGTGAAACCTTATTTGACTAGATTGTGACGTTTCAGGTGCAAATTTGAGGGGTAAAAGCTCTGATAGTTGCTTGAGTTAGCTACTATTTGAGGCAAGTGAATTTCTAAATCTTGTTAAGCTTATTTGAACACAATATTTCCTTTACTTGTCATTTGTAATGATTGGGTAATTATTGTTGATTAAGTTGAACTTGGTAGATCGTGAGAATTTGATTTGAATGTGAAATTCCTAGGGGTGTGCATCGGTCGGTTTGGTTCAGTTTTATATATGATCGATTCGGTTTATCGATTTTCAATTTTTAAATAAGCTAAATCAATAACAAACCAATAAAATAATTTTTATCGATTTTCAATTTATCGATTTTAAGTCCTTAACGATTCGATTTTTGATTTACCTAATAAGAATGATAATGAGAATTTGCATCAACAAAAATAGATGTAGTATGAAAGAGTAAAGATTAAAAATTAAATACTAGAGTCGGTAACTAATCGCTTAAATACGATAAAGATTAAAATTGGTAAAATACTACTATAGTGTCCTATTACTATTAAATTACTAATATTTAATATTTACAAAGGGGTAAAATAGTGAATAATTATAATCTTATTGAGTTATCGGTTGTAAAATAGTGAATAATTATAATCTTATTGAGTTATCGGTTTACCCAGTAACCCAATAGTAAAAATTGAGATCAAACCGATTATTTTTTTTTTCAAAATCATTAAAAACCTGACAACCTAATAACCCAATAACAATAAACCAATAACATTTTTATCGGTTCAATTTATCGGTCGGTTCGATTTTTGCACACACCTTGAAATTCCTTTATCATATGAAAGTCAAAGGTTGAGAGTAATACGTATTGACTTTTATTCCGATATAGAGTGTCATGGCCCATAATTGGATTGCTACTAAAGAAAGTAAAGTAAAGTGGAAACAACCACAAGATAATATACAAAATCTTAAAACCTGGAGTCATGAGTACAAGAGCATCTAAAGTTGTATGATAGAGTAACTAAAACTATCAAAAATGAAATAGAAGGCTAATAATATCTGATACATAGTCTGAAAAAGAAAAATATAAAGGAAGTCTCAGAGATCCATGGTGACTCGAAGTCTCAGCCTCAACGTAAGATCTGAATAGATGGATAAAAGCTCTGGTAGAGTGAATCAACTACCCTATAAGGGTCCATGAGCTCGATCTGTAGGGAGGAAACAAAGTAGGGGTGAGCACACCAAAATTTACCCAATAGGCTCAATCGACTGGATAAAAGAAATCGAACAAATATGTAATAACTTAGAGTCTCTACCACCTACAATCAAAGGTTAGCACACAATATAAACATAAATAGAAGCAAGTAAAGACAATAAATTCAATTAATGATGCAATGCATGAATGCATTGGCATCGCAAGCCATATGTGATGTGTAATCGTGACCAGCACAAGCCTTATGTACACATATATCGAGCCAAAGCTACTTGATAGAACCCAGGAGTGTCGTGGGCCATGTATTCAAATATCTCAAGCCATCGCACGCCATATTCAGAAGTATCTGGAGGCATCGTAGGCCTCATACTAAAGTGACTCAAGGCGTCGCAGGCCATATAATAAAATGTATCAATAAATCATAATGTCCCAAGTGGTATGATGCAATAAGATGAGTGCATACCAATGCAACAAATCAAGAATAAGATGTGCGCATACCAATACAATTAGTCAATTATGAGATATGTGCAAATCAATGCATTGTTTCAAGAATATACATATAGCAATCTGAATGACAACTGATATTTACAATTTCCATCACATAAAATGAGATCATGTGTATCAACTAGTACCACAAGGTCATCATTATATCTCATATCATCATTATCTTATCAGTAATCAAGATGCCAATGACACAGGGCTCCGCAAGTACCCAAGTAGACTCATGATTATCAAGTTTATCATAATTATAACTAATTAATCACAACACTAACCAAGAGCTATCATAGGTCCCATATTATCATAATGATTTCCAAAATTATCTCAATTCTCATGATTTCATCTCAGTTTATCAATAAGATCACCATTTACTCAATTTTCGGCATAACCGGTATCATGTTTGCATAAAATTCTATCTTATCATGCCATTGGTTGCTAATTCAATCTAAATCTTACAATTATCACATGAACATGTCCAATAACTCAAATCCACACCCAAAAAGGTTAGCGAACCCACCTCGATGTCGAAACCGCACTTGAAAAAACTTTCAATGAACTTAATGATTCAAAACAATCCTCAAATCACTCAATTACTATCAAAATAAGATACTATGCATTAATAGGTGCATTTTGATATTCATATTGGCATGAATTAGGATTAGAGACAAAATTATTAAAATTAGGGCTAAAATTTGAAGTGGCGGAATCTGAAAATTGACTTTAAAACCAGGTTCTACACAAAAAATAAAATCCATGGATGAAAATTTTACTAAAATCAAGTTCAAATTGTATGAGAAATCACAATTTAATGTTTTAAAATCAAACATAAAAAATCCTCAATTTTGGATATTCAAAATCATGAAATTCAAGATAGAATCACGATAAAACTCATGGAAATTAAGAAAAATGATGTTAAAAACACTTACATAAAATAATTCTCCATAAATCTCCTTCAAAAATCACCCAGAAAGCTTGAAAGGTTTGGAAATAGAGTAAAAATGGTGTCTCTTGGATTTTAAGAACTGAACTGATAAAAGACATTCGGCGAATGCGGAGAAGAAATAGGGAGCACCATCTACTACTATGCGAATGCATGACAAAGGTTCGTGAACACGGAGGACAACAACCTCCACAGCTCTGCAAACACAGAGAAGAGTGGTAGCTGCACCAGAACACTTCACCCCCAAAATCATCCAATAATAACCAAATTTCAATAGGCCCCTCGAAATTCATCCGAACTCAAAATTTCACAAATTGTATATGTATATACACGAGAAATGATGATTTGGACTCAACGGAATAATGAAGTCTCCAAGACACATTTTACCAATGCAAGTCAAATAAACTAGTTTAAAACTTAAAATATCAAATTGCCCTTGAGGATTCCAAAAATTATGACAAGATCATTTCTGACATTAGTTTGACTATCTAGAACTACTGTAACTGTCGAGATTTTAATTCAAGATTCCAAACTCCGAATGTTGACCAAAGTCAACCTTTGACTCCAAAAATAACTAAAAATGCAATTTTGGGTCTTCAACCCTCATTTAAACTTTGAATTTAGTTTTATAACTTCTCTTAGATCAGATTCAACATTCTAAAGCTAATGGAATTGATGAACTTCTGATCCGACACTTGAAACTTCAAATGGCACAAAAACTCACTGTTTTAACAACTTAAGCTTCTAAAAATACTAAAACTCGTATTTTCAACATTTAAAACTCAAAATCTTAGTTTCAACAATACAAATAGTTTAAGATAAATCTAAAAAAACTTACAAAAGGATAAAATAATAATTTTTAGAAACAAAGCCAAGAATGACCCACCAGGTCATTATATCAAGAATCACTTGTGACACGAGAATATGTATTGTGGATCCTGTTATGTTTGGTCATACTTGGCATTGGAGATATTGTTGTTAAATTTCACTTGTCGGTTAGAGAATTTACTATAGGCTTGGAACAGATCAGTCATTATACCTTGTTGTTTATGATATTTGACTTGAATTGATGTATATGTTATAAAGTGGACCCTTGTATGCACTCATCATTATTGCATTATGTGTATGTGTTCTTGATGTGCATTTGTGATTGAGTTCCATTAATGAAACACTAATGAGAAATAGGGGACGTACCATATGAGCCGTGGCAAGTCACATGGATGAGAAATAGGAGTTGTGTCACATAAGTTGTGGTATGTAACACTGATATAAAATAGGAGATGAGCCACATGAGTCGTGGCATGTGACACTGATAATACTTGGGATGGGCCTCATACTCTGAGGTAGATACAAGGACAGATATATCCCCCATGGTTTCTGGACTAATTTTATCAGCAAAAGTATATTGTAGGAAAGACATGCGTCATAATTATTTGACATTGCATTGATTTATTTCATTTCATGGCATTTCATTTTATTTCATATCACAAACCATGTTCTTGTAACTTATTTTGGTTATTGAGATTAGATTGTGAGATGATTATGCTTGATTGTATTTGTTGATTTTTTTAAACCTCCTTCACATATATGTTGTATAATTGAGCCGTATATTAAGACATTATCATATATCTAATCTATATTATGTGGCAACTGCTAAGAGTAATTGATGTATAGTTCGTATACGTATGTTGTTGTTGTGTTAGGATTTTTCTTAGTGTAGGTGTGTAGTTTGGAAACATGTGATTGGTATAAAAGAAGTATTTTGTTTTGTGTGCTTTACTTGTGTTTAGATCTTCTTGTTGAGTGCCTGTTGTTTGGTGCTCACCCTTTACTATATGTTTTATAGATTGTGAGCCTGGTCCATCTTGTTAAATTTCTTCTGGTGTCAAGACCGAGCTTTAGAATTCCCTTGAGAGGTAGTTGCTTGTCTCTTCGGCAGACTCTCGAGGATTCATCACTTTGTTATGTTTTATTTGAGGATTAGACATCTGAGACATGTACTTTCTTTGATTATTGTTGTTTAGAGACTTGTACATGTGATACCAGTCTTGGGATGGTTGCAGACTTGATTATCTAGTGCTTGTTCTATCTTTTTGATTTTATTTTCTTCCATTTTTAGTATTATGTATTGAATTGAATAGGTTAGGTTGACTTGCCTTAGTAGGATAGGCGAGTTCCATAACACCCATTTTTGGGTCATGACAAATACACATGCACAAAAATTTTCCCACCCCTTTTAATACTAAAATAAGAGAAATCACCAATTTAGTTGAAGCTACACTATTATGTATAATGAAGATGTACTCTGCAATGAACCTCCACTTAGTAAAACAATAACCTTTATTCCAGAGTCAATAGTGGTCTTAGGCTTGGACTATAATTACTTACGCAAAATAAAGTATCACTGCTTACACACAACAATCAATGTATTGAGATAAGATTTAGTAGCCATCACATTACAATTTTGTGGTTATCTTGATTTTCATGAGTGTTTCTGAGAATAAGCCCATTCTCATCAAAAGCAGCCTATTTTCGCACTCATATGGATGAAATCTGCCAAGGGTAGTCCTATAATTTGACACCCTACTAACACAAGATATAGGGTTTCATTAAGAGTTTATAGACACAACCTCCACAAATCATTATAGGATAAATGCACTCACATCATGGGGAATGAATAAAATTAATATTAATATATTTCACAAGTCATCATATCATTCATTTTTCCTGTTGAACCTGGTTATAAGATCTCTAGTCCCCAGTTCGATTTCTAATATATGACTCATAAATTTATGAGTTTCAATTTCATCCTCCTCGATTTGTTTCAGACCCTTTATCTTGCTTAGGCCTTAGTATGAATCTACAAGATTTAATACAACTGGCCTTGAGAGAACAACGAGTAAGAGAATAAGCAACAAGATCCTAGACCCAGGGTATCAACAGGTATATAACAAGTATCCAGAACGACCAAGTCAACTAGAAGTCATATATATACCAAACCAATCCACAATAATACTATATCATATGTATTTATAGCAAATCGGCCGATTGGAACCATATTTATACCCGAGGATTAATATGATCTCATAATATTGTATTTTCTCCTTTATAGTCTGAATTTATAATTATAATAACAATTTTGTGCTCTACCAATAATATTAGTGTAATCACAATAATCAAAATGAGAAACATTAATTTCTCAAAATAAAGTTTTTGAATTAATCCACTTTTTCACTAGTTGAAGCTAATTTTTTTCTTCAACTTCCATAGTAGAGTTAGCAAATAATATAATTTGCTTTTCTCATCTTCAATAAATTGCACCAAGTTTTTTCATCCGGTTTACTTGTACCTACTAAGAACTTTTACTGTAAATACAATATTAAATCAAGTAATAAGTCACACATCTCATTATTTTTAGGCTAGCAAACTCCTTTGTTTTTCACACAATTGAATCAAAAAGAGTTGCAAGATTCACACAACCAACAAAGTTGAATTTTACAATTTTTTCCAACATAATATAAATTGACAAGGAAAATCCCATCATACATTTTATGAAATTTTTTATTTTAAGAATGAAAATTCTTCTTACTCAAAAAATTACATATCAATGTGGATGCTTAACATTTTTTATAATCATTTTATTGATAACATGTTAGAGCCAAAACTGCCAAATCATATGCAAAAAATAACATGTGATTTATTTCAAAATAAATATGTGCGCTTGTAATACTCTTTTTTGGAGCATTTCTCAAAGATGTAAAAATCATATTTATCTAATGAATTTATTTTCTTGAACTCCCACTATTTTTTAAAATTTAAATATCATTTTTTGTTTATGATTGGAAGCATCACTTTTTCATATAAAATATTTGATTTAAAAAAAGTTTCTTTACCTTTCCTCTGCTTGAATTGAGCAAGTGAAAATATACTTTACCGGTACATCTTTATCCGTACATCTTTTCTCTTGAATCTCTTAAAGAACATGATGTTGAAGCAGAATAGTATTAAGATCTCTTATCTTGCTATCCACACTTTTTTCAAACTATACAAAAATATGAATCCCCTTAAAATTGTTGATGTATCATCTATGATAAATACAAAAAAGTACAATGGAAAATGAAATTATAAAATTGAATGAAAGATATATTCAGATTGAGGCGCAAATATATCACTCTCTTTAAAGAGATTCAAGTCCACTATAACATAATCTAAACCAATCCAGCAAGAATATTTATAACTTGTCCCCTCGAGAATACAACAACCCAACAACATTGTATGACTCAAACAACTTTGGATTAGTTGAAGAGTCCAAAATTTCACAAAATGAAAAAATTCCTTCAACATATAATTCATCTTTAACTATATAGTAAATATTGTTAAAGGCTTATAATATTTTTCATCTCAACTCTCTCATTCACTAATGCACATTTCACTATACACTATAATTTTTTTTCACACTTCTCATTTTTCTAGTATATATCCTTCACAAAATGAAGAAATATCTGTATCTATAGGTATAGAATTCTTTCTTGTCTTGTATAAGAATAAAGTAGATAATAATGTATGTAAATGAATGGAGGAATTATTCCTTGGAGGTTACATGAGTTACAAGGCATAATAAGTTAGAACATGACTTAGTGATTACATAAGTTATAAAAAACTTATGATCATATGAGTTACAAGAAACTAATGACCATAAGAGTTATAAGAACTAATGGTCATATAATTTTTTTTTGGTAAAAAGAGAAATACTATATTAAGATGTCTTAGTAGGCATTAGTACATGGCAGTGCGGTTTGACTGCTAATTACTATGTAGGTAAGGGAGGGGGTAGTAAAAAACACATTATTAACAAAAAGAGTTTGTTTCTTTTTCTAGATTCCCAGACACAAAAAATGGTGGAACTGCCCAGTGCACAAGAGAGTTTGGTCCGGTATGTGAATCGAATTCTACTCGACGCGGTATGTTGGACTCAAAGGATCATTTATAAACCTAGTATTTTGATATCAAGTTTGTCATGACCCAAATCTAGGACCTAGGAGTGAGATTGTGAATAGGAACTCGAGAATCCCCAAACAAACCTCATATCATCCATTCACACATTATCGATTTGAAAGAGCATCTAAAATAGTAAACACATAGGTCTAAGGGACGGGAAAGTAGGACTCATGCTATGGGGATAACATAGGGATAGAGATTAATATGGATTCACATAACACAAGTAAGAATGACTCACTCTATGGGGGTAAAGCAGAACTTAGGATCTTCCACATCATAACATAAATCCATATCATAATACTCACTAAACAATTCATAGTAATTGTATCCAATAGGTAACCATAATCATATTCTAAATATAACACATAGCATATATCCATATAAGAGTCTATAAGGTGTTCAAAAATGTCTCTAGTCATAAGATAGGACAGGGCAAAGATATGTCCCAAGCTCACCCTCAATGTAAATAATATAACGGAAGTAACATAGGTAGAGGAATGGTGACTTGTCCTTGGAAGTTAGGACTCACCACAAAAAATGTCTCAAATCTGATCTAGCCATCAAATAGTGGATGAAGATAGTCTCCGACCCCTACATCGTTAGATTATGTAGACAAAAAGTATGTATTCGTACGTATGAAAGTACTAAATATGTGGGCATGCTATGTATATGAACTTATCAAACCTGTATTCAATGTCTAATGATAAGGGTACATATATAGAAAGAAGTATATAAGAAAGAATAATATATCAACATGTCATGAGATACATGATGCATGAATATGAAAATACATTGCTTATAAGGGGATGGAACCTTAACTGACATAAGACCAAGTGAACTATAACTTGGAACTCCATCGTCTACCCAATAATGGATAAAGAGGTGACCTACTTGCCAAAAGAAGATCCATAATAATTCATCATCCACAAAGGGGCATAAACATACCTATGTTAGGTACATAGTTCAACAGAAATGAGTATGGACCCTTGGGGATACCCCACCTTGCCCCTATACCATTACTTATTTATCCTTATGTCATTACTTATTAAATATTAGTAAATTAAAATTAATAAAACATG
>JAABOM020060127.1:0-12151 GCA_011800125.2 Solanum clarkiae
AACATATCCCTTGAAAAGTGAACAATTCACTTATTTTAAAACATCAAAAATTTCCTAACAATTCACTTAATATGAAATGGAGGGAGTAAGAAATTTACTTCATAGTGATTTGAGTTCATTAAAGTATGGTTGTTCAAGCATGATTTGACCCCTAACTCTTGGATCTAATGTTGGTTTTAATGAGGGGTTTTGATGTGAATGTCTTGGGAGTGTTGCAAGGTGTTGATTGATGGTTTTACAACAAATTTTCTCTTCAATGATTTCATCTCTAAATTGCATGGTCTTTTACCCCCTTTACACATACCCTCCCCCAAGTGTTTGATAGAATGTCCGACTAGGATTTCTTGTGGATATGAAGTTCCAAAGCATGAGATACGACATGAATGATTATATAATGATGAAATGAGCTTATGTATATGATATATTCTACATAAAGTGTTACATTAGACCACACCCTATCCGGGAGGACAAAAGCCCTGGTAACCATGTTGGGTGTTTATACTCATCAACCATGCAAGGGGTTTATACTTCGTCACTGTGCTGGTAAGGTGTGATTACCATCAACTATGTGAGGGGTTTATACCATACAATCACCAAGGGGTTTATACCTTGAATAGCTAGCTTGGTCTCTTCTTCATATATGATATCCTATGCGAGCATGATTTACTTAAGCATGTTTTACTTAAGCATTGAACATACCTGCCATATTGTTATATTATGTCTATTGTTTAATATGATGCATATTGATTATGATGCCTACTTATTTTTACGTTGCATCCTACATACTTAGTATATTCAAACGTACTAACGCATACTATATGCCTATATGATGTCACCATGTAGGAACTGATGCCCAAGTTGATCATCCTCCTCCACGTGGCTAGTTCAGTGCTATTCAAGCTGGTTGGTGAATCCTCCACTGTGGAGACCTAGTCTATGTTTTCTCTATTATGTATTAAGACATTTGTCTTTATTGTTTGTTTTGACTATGAGGGTGAACCCGGTTACTTTGTCTTGGCCCCCGCTCTTATCTATGTATTAGAGGTGTTTGTTGGACATAATATGTATCTATGATATGACTTTAACTCTTGTATTTTGTCCATGATATTGTGCAAGCTTTTCCCTTAGGCCTGCTTTCCCCATTCTTTTGTCTTTGATGTTTGATTTATTGCTTCTGCAACTAAGGATGTGTAATGATGCTTTACGAGGCTTGCTTGGGGTCCCTTCGGGTTCCCCTTGCATCTTGTCACATCAAGGCCCTAGGCTTGGGTCATGATATTCATGAATTTGAAGCTAGGGTCTATGAGTGTGAGGGAGTATGCCTCAAGTTCAACAAACTCTCCAAATATGCTCCACAAATGGTGGCCGAGCCAAGGTCTAGGATGAACAAATTTGTGATGGGGTATTTGATTTGGTTAATGAGGAGTGTCATGCCACTATGTTGATAAGTGACATGGATTTGTCTTGCCTAATGAAATATGTTGAATAATTGGAAGGGGAGAAGCTTACAAAAAAGAGCAGTGGTAAGGTTAAAAGGGCCCGTTTTGATGTTAAATTCCAAGGTATCAAAGGTTGCTAGTATCATCAAGGCCAAGGGACTTTTTATGGTCCTAATAGAAGGTTTGCCAATGACAACCCAAGGTACCAAGGTGCCTAATATATGTGCCCAAGATGTGATAAAGGCCATAACGGCCCATGTTTGAGATATAAATGCATGCTATAGTTGTGGAAAGTGGGTGATAAGAAGATTGATTATCCTCATGATCAAAACAAGGGTACAGATGGTCGTCCACAAGGACAGGGTGCAAATGTGGTTCCTTTGGAAAGGGGAGGTCAACAAGGTGGTACCCCAAGGAACAATCAGTTCTATGCTCTTCAAGGGAGGCAAGGGGTAGATGAGGTGCCCGATGTCATCACCGGTATGTTAAAAGTCTTTGATTTGATGTGTAAGCATTGAAAGACCCGGGTGCCACTCTTTCTTTTATTACTCCTTTTGTTGCCAAAAAATTTCATGTTGAACCTGAATTGTTCTGTGAGCCATATGAAGTGTCTGCTCCTGTTAGTGCATCCATTATTTCTAGAAGGGTCTACAGAAATTGTCCCCGTTTTCATTTCGCACAAAATGTTGCCTTGTGATTTTATTGAGTTAGATATAGTGATTTTGATGTCATTCTTGGTATGTATTAGTAGCATGGACATTATGCCTCTATTGATTGTAGAACCCATAGGGTCAAATTCCAATTCCCTAATTAACCCATCTTTGAGTGAGAGAATCTTGATGTGGTGGTCAAGGATAGATTCACTTCTTGCATTAAATCCCAAAAGTTGATTTCTAAGGGGTGTGTATCATCTTGTGAGGGTCAGAGATGTCAAGTCCAAAGTCCTTCTTATAGAGTCAATTTCAGTGGCTAATGAGATTCTTGATTTTCCCGATGTTCTTTCCGAAATGGGAATAGATTTTGGTATAGACCTACTTCCTGATACTCAACCCATTTCTATTCCATCTTATAGTATGGCATCAGTAGAGTTAAAGGAGTTGAAGGATAAATTGAGGTATTTGTTGGAGAAGGGTTTTATTAGGCCTAGCCAATCACCTTGGAGTGCACCGGCGTTGTTTGTGAAGAAGAAGGATGGTTCTCTTAGAATGTGAATTGGTTATCTGCAACTTAATAAAGTCAACATCAAGAATAAGTACCCTCTACCAAGGATTGATGATCTTTTTGACCAACTTCAAGGGGATATTCACTTCTTTAAGATTGATCATCAGTCCGAGTATCACCAAGTGAAAGTGAGGGAGTGTGACATTGCCAAGATGGCCTTCTAGACTAGATACGGGCACTATGAATTTATGGTTATGTCTTTTGGGTTGACCAAAGCACCAGTTATCTTCATGGATCTTATGAATAGGGTCTTCAAACCCTACCTTGATTAGTTTGTGGTGGTATTTATTGATGATACTTTGATCTATTCTCATAGTGAGGAGGAGCATATGAGTTATCTGAGGATGGTGCTGCAAAAAATGACGGAAGAGAAGTTGTATACTCAGTATGAGAAGTGTGAGATTTGGTTGCAAGAGGTTGCCTTCCTAGGTCATGTGGTGTTGAGGAATGGTATTAAGGTGGATCCTAAAAATATGAAAATAATCAGAAATTGGCCTAGATCTTTGACTCCATCCAATAGTAGAAGCTTTTTAGGCTTAGTGGGTTATTACCGAAGGTTTGTGAGTGGGTTCTCTTCTATTGCTTCTCCTATGAATAAGTTGACTCAAAAGAAGGCTAAATTTGTGTGGAGCGACGAGTGTGAAAGGAGTTTTCCAGCTTTAAAAGATAAGCTTGCCTCTGCTCCTATCTTATCTCTACCAGAGCGGTTGGAAGGGTTTGTTGTATATTGTGATGCCTCATGAATTAGTTTGGGTTGTGTTTTAATGCAAAATGGTAAAGTGATAGCTTATGCCTCTAGACAACTTAAGGTGCATGAAAAGAATTATCTTACCCATGATCTTGAATTGGCTATCATGGTATTTGCTCTGAATATTTGGTGTCATTATTTATATTGGGTTCATGTTGATGTGTTTACCGATCATAAGAGTCTCCAATATGTTTTCACCCAAAACAATCTCAACTTGAGACAACGAAGGTGGGTAGAGCTTCTCAAAGATTATGATATGAATGCACATTATCACCTCGGTAAGGCTAATGTTGTGGCCGATGCTTTGAGTAGGGTTTCTACGAGTAGCTTAGCTCATGTTGATGATGGTGGCAAAGAGGTGGCTAGTGAGGTTCATCGGTTGGCTAGATTGGGAGTTAGGTGTGAGGAGGTTGATAATGGTGGAGTAGTGGTGGTTGATGGTTCCAAATCTTCATTAATTGAGGAGGTGAAGGCAAAGCAAGATCTTCACCCCACCTTGCTCGAGTTGAAGGCTTTGGTGAGAGATGGTAAGGTGGAGATTTTCTCCCAAGGGGGAGATGGTGCCCTTAGAGACCAAGGTAATTGTGTGCGCCTTGTGTTGGTGACTTGAGAAAGAAGATTTTAGATGAGGGTCACAATTCTTCCTACTCTATTCACCCCGATTCTACAAAAATGTATAGAGATTTGAGGGAAGTGTTTTGGTGGGGTGGTATGAAGAGTAATATTGCAAAGTTTGTATCCAGTTGCCAGAATTGCCAACAAGTCCAAGCCGAACATCACAGTCGGGTGGTCTAGCCTAAGATATAGAGATTCCTACTTGGAAGTGGGAGGAAATTAACATGGATTTTATGGTTGGGTTGTCTAAGACTAAAAAGGGTTTTGATTCTATTTGGATTGTGCTTGAAAGAATAACAAAGTCGGCTCATTTCCCACCGGTTAAGACTACTTATGGTGCCGAAGATTATGTTAAGTTGTACATTCATGAATTGGTTACATTGCACAGGGTGCCTTTGTCTATCATATCGGATTGTGTTGCTCAATACACTTCTCACTTGTGGAGGTCCTTCCAAAGAGGTATTGGTACCAAGGTAAAGCTTAGCACGGCCTTTCACCCTCAAATGGATGGCCAAGATAAAATAACTATCCAAACTCTTGAGGATATGCTTAGATCTTGTGTATTGGAGTTTAAGGGTACTTGGGATGACCATCTTCCACTCATTGAGTTTACTTACAATAATAATTATCATTCTAGCATTAATATGGTTCCTTTTGAGGCTCTCTATGGTAGACATTGTAGGTCCCCGATTGGAAGGTTTAAGGTAGGGGGATGGCTTTGTTGGGTCCGGATCTAGTTATGGAGGCCATGGAGAAGGCAAGGTTGATAAAAGAAAGATTGAAAATAGCCCAAAGTCTCCAAAAGTCCTATGCTGATGTGAGGAGTAGGGATCTTGAATTTAAGGTTGGTGATTGGGTCTATTTGAAGGTCTCACACATGAAGGGTGTGGTTTTTTTTTGGTAAGAAGGGTAAATTGAGTCCAAGATTTGTCGGTCCTTATAGGGTGTTGAGGAGGATTGGTAAGGTGGCCTATGAGTTGGAGTTGCCCAATGATATGAATATGGTTCATCCGGTCTTTCATGTATCTATTTTTAGGAAGTGTGTGGGTGACCCAAGTGCCATTATGTCTCTTGATGTTATGGGTGTTGTTGAATACAATTTAACTTATAAAGGGGTTCTGGTAGAAATCTTAGATAGATAAGTGAAGAGTTTGAGAAACAAGGACGTTACTTTCGTCAAGTTCCTTTGGAGAAACCAACAAGTTGAGAGTGCTACATGGGAAGCCGAGGCAGACATGTAAAAGCGATAACCCTATTTCTTCCATTCTACTCAAGCCTAAGGTACTAATTCAAGTCCCTTATGTAATTTAAAGTCTTATGTTTCAGCCTTATATCATTGTATGCATTAATGTTTATGTTGACAAGTTCATGGTGATTTTGACACTTATGTTGAGATTTTGAAATGATATTTAAGTGCATTGTCGCATTCATGTGTTGGGCTGAACTCATCTTGATTATTTCTCTCATATACATTCCTTTGACATTCGGGGATGAATGTTCCCAAGGGGGAGATATTGAAACTCCCCAAAAAGTGCCCGAAAATGTGCCTTGGAAATGCCTATAATCATAATTTTCATATATCTCAAAATCCGTATGTGATATCAAAAATTCGACTTCATATTCGTGATCAGGGAGCAAAATTAAGTGGTCAATAGGTCTAACCCCGATTTTAGAGCAACCGTATCAAAATTTTATCTTCCAAAATTTTCGATTTCCAAAATCAATCTGCGCCCCTGGCGTGACGTGGCCAAGGCGCGGACCTATATATATATATTTGCCAGTTTTGTTATTTTGGTCCAAGGCCTTTGGGTCTTGGGACTAAGCCTTCCTATGCGTAAAATCATTTATACTTAGTCATTTTTCAACCTCATATAATTCAAGACATTCCCTAAAATCCTTCTCAAACACTTAGCCAAATATTTCACCCAATTCAAGTGTCCCAAACTCACTTCCAAATCTTAAGGAATTCACTCAAGCTTCAAGGTCTCATTCCAATCTTCATCAAGGGAATCTCCAAAATTGAGGTATGTGGGTTTCAACCATTAGATCCTTTAACACATGGTACCTAACCTTCCTTTTTATACAAATTACAAGTTTTCAAGTTGATTTACTTATGGGTATTCTTACTATGAACTTGATTATAAACTATGTTAGGGTTTTCATGAAATATGGACTGTTCAAGCATATTTTGAGCTATGAATCTATGTTCTATGATGAGATTTGATTAAGGGTTTTAATGTATATTGTATGAGGGTATTATCAAGTGTTGGTGGGTTGATTTACATTAAATTTTCTCACATGATTTCACTCTTGAATTGCATGATTTTGAACTAGCATTATATACTCGCCAAGTCTTTGATAAAATGTCCGGCTAAGGATTTTTGAGTTATTGAAGGTCTATTGCATGGATTATGAGTTAAGTGGCTTTATGATGATGAAAGGGATGTATGTATGTGTTGATTCATGAAAATTATCTATAGTGTTGCAAGTGACCACACCTTATTGAGGGGGTGCTATGCCTCAATCACCATGGATGGTAGGATGTGACAACCATCACCCATTGAAGGGTTGGTACCTCAATCACCATGGATGGTAGGGTGTGACAACCATCAGTCAATTGAAGGGTTGATAACTCAATCGCCTCTCCAAGAGGCTGGTAGGCCTTGGATTCTATAATGATGGCCTCTTACTACACATGTAATATGTTCAATATAAGCATGTTTACTTCAAGCATCATTCATGCATGCCAGATTGTTATATGCTCGTCCATTGCCTAATTATGCATTTTGATTATGTTGCCTATATCTTGATGCATTGCATCCTACATACTTAGTACATTCAAATGTACTAACATATACTCTATGCCTACATGATGTTACCATGTCAGAATCGGAGCTCCACTTGATCATCCTCCTCCTCCACGTGGTTAGTACTATCTCTTGAAGCAAGCTTGGTGAGTCCTCAACTCCAAGGACAACAGTTATTGGTCCTATGCAATGTAAAGACTCTTATCTTTGTTTAGATGCTTATGACTATGAGCGTGAGCCCAGAAAGTTGACTTGGCCCCCGCCTAATCTATGTTAGAGGTTTTGTTGGACAAGTTATGTATTTATGCTTTGAGCTTTGACTCCTTTGATGATTTATTCTATGAAAGATTTCCCTTAGTCCCTTTATCCTTCTTTGTATTCTCTTATTGTTGTTTAATTGCTTCTACAACCAAGGATGTGTAAATGATATACTAAGAGGCTTGTTTTGGGTCCCTTTGGGTGCCTATTCATCGTGTCATGTCTAGGCCCTAGGCTTGGGTCGTGACACCACCATATCTAACTACTTAGAAATCTCTGCAAATGATTGATCTACAAGTATTCCCCCCTCCCCGAGATGAGGTCGGCATATGCTTGGCCATTTACATCCAGGGCACGGTAGAAGATCTCCACCAAGGTATTATCAGTAATTTTGTGGTCTAGGACACTCCTCAAGAACTTTGTGAACTTCTCCCATGTAGTACTAATCGAGACACCAAAATTTGCTCAAAGTTGTTGATCGGTATTTCAACTTGAGCTTCTGCGATTTAAGTACCTCTCCAAAAAGGCCTTTTGCAACTCAACCTAACTGGTGATCGAACTATGCGGGAGCTCAGATAGCCATAACACTGCATTGCTTGTCATAGATAGTGGGAAGACACGAAGTCCCACAGAATCCATAAAAAGATTATGTATTCCCGTCACACTCTTGTAGACAAATACAACATTGTGTAGATGACTATGCGGATCCTGATGGTGGGCCTGCAAATAACCCACGATTTTGCAGCATCTAAAGCAACCCACTCGAGATCACAAACTTTGTGTCAGCCGGTAGTGGTGGTAATACAATATCTCTGGTGACCTCTATAGCCATAGGGTTAAGTCAATATTAATTCCACTAATAAGCTTCGGCATTGAAGTCTGTGGCTGTGGAGCAATGTCGTCAAGAGAAGGTAGGTTGTCATTATTTGTATTCTCATTCTCATTCCAGTTGAGAGCTGCATTTGCCGTATTGTTTGCATTATCTTGGGTCATTCTTCTTAGTCTTCTCTAGATCTGTGGGTCAAAAGGAGTCAAGGGTATTCCTCGACTTTGTGTTTTGGGCATACACTACACTTATATTCTAAAAGAAAACGAAACAACAAAAATGTAAAATCGGGCAAATAATAATTAATTGCCAAATTACTTGAATTACTCAAGTCTAGTCATATTCCCTGGAAACGGCGCCAAAATCTTAATGTCACCCAAGTTACACCATCTTTTTTAGGCTAAAGTGGTTGTTGTCAAGATATACAACCTAACCAAGGTTAGGATCGAATTGCACAGGAAATATAGTAGACTTACAAGAATTCAATTGCAATTCGGGTTGATTAACTAACTTATCTCCCAAAAGGGGGGTGAGTAATAGCTATTAAAAGAAGTTTAAGCTAAGACAAGTGTTAAACCAATATGAAGAGGAACTAGGATATTGTGTTCCCCATAATTCCCTAACTCAATACTACCCAATAATCGAATTCTTTTCTAATGTATATCATGTAGAACGGTAAGTTAAGTTCACCAAACCCTTTGGCCCAGACGAGAGGCAAATTTCACTATGTGATTTGGTTCATCCCCACACTGTAACATTACTAACCCTTACCTATTGTCCTAGTACAACCTCTTCTTAGCCCAATTTGGTTGATTAGACGAAAAACATCAATTGAAACCTGTTAATTAATCTCATTTCCTATTCATTACCTTGATCCAGTCAGTAACACTAGGCGGGTTCTAATGTTGGTCACCATTAAAAAGCATTCAATAAGAAGAGAACTATTTAATATATGCATGCACACTTTTCAAGAATTATGAATTAGCCAATCTTACCGTGTTAGTTCTTCAAGGATCCCACAACCCTAGTTGTGGATCTAGCTACTCATGATTAGTGTAAATGCAATACTTGTGAATTTGAATAATATAATTTGGCACTCACACCAGAGAATTAAGCACAAGGAATTCAAACTCTTCAACGAGAAGCATGAGATTGAAATTAAAAGATGCAATAAAGTTTTAACAATTGTTTCTCAAACTCTGTAATGTTTTTTTACTATTCTCCCTTTGTCCTCTATGAAAAATACCCTAAATAACCTATTTATAGTATTTAAAATACAAAACCAAAATAAATTAGGATAATTGGGTCGATAGGCTCTACAAGGTACTCTACGGGTCGTATAACAATATACGGCTCATGATCAGGCTTTCATGAATTGTTTCTTCGATTCTGGAACTATCTTCTATGATACCCCTCTATGGACCATATAACATTCTACAGCCAATAAGGGGTTTCGTCTGATGGGATTTTAGCAAGTTCTCATTTTCTGATCCTTAGGGTACGGTACCAAGTCTACGGCTCATAAAGTCTTCTATGACTTGCCTACATGATCGTATACTCAACTTTCAAGATACATATTTCACTGGAATTGCACAAACCCCCCCCCCCTTTTACGGCTCATAGGATACTCTATGACCCATAAAGGGTCTCATCGAATATTTTTTTCAGCAACTTTTGCGCACTTTGCCCAAAAAATAGTGTCAACCCTAAAATCCTGCAAAAAAATATAAAAATATATCAAGCCTACTAACACGCATTGAGAACACACAAAATTCCAAGTTTTAAGCATTAGCGTTGTATTTTGACAGTGCATCAGTGGTACATAGTTATAAGACTAGAAGCTTCTACTAGGAACTCCTTAGGTCGAGTCCCTACCTCAAGCCTCATTCAGTATAAGTCAAATTTCGTGGAATACTTATCAATAAACCATACTTATCATAGATTCATAAGATTTTCATAAAATTTCATATTTCATAGTTTCTTAGATTGTCACATAGGAAAGGCAATTTAAATCAACTAATACAATTCATAAAATCATACTTAAGAAGTAGCTCATTTTCATAAACTTGTGTAATGTGGGTGGAAACCTTCCATCATTATAATTCTTAGCCTAATAGGGTCTTAGGTCACTCTTTCCATATAATACCCCGAGCATTATGAAGGTCGAGATATGATATAATAAGGTAAAATATTGAAAAAATAACCTCGGTAGTTTTCTAGGTCAAGTGAATCGCAAGATAAAATTTTGATAAAATTGCTCATCTAGAAAGGTCCATGATAGGAGCATGTCGCGGATTTGTTTCGAGTTGGTTAAAATTTTTTCTTAGGCAAATCTGGCCAAAATTGAACTTCGCACAAAAATAACCTATTATGAAATGTCTCCGCATCACTTGTTTCATGACAGGTCAAATTTTTTCTTACAATTTTAGTTTAAAGTGCGGATATTTTAGACTTTTCCTTATGCGTCATTAACTAAATTTGGATAATTTTTGGGACTAAATCCCATTCTATAAATTACCTTTAACCCTCAAATTGACTTTATTCTTCAACAATTCATACATTAGAAAAATTCTCTCTCATTATGTAATGACCCGAATTTCATACGACGTCGTGAACACTTGAAAAAATATAGACCAAGTGTTGTCATAGAGAGGGCTCGTGTTCCTTGGAACTGATCGTATGACCATGAGTGGAACCAACTTGGCCTTGATTTCATGTGTGGGAGCTTTTTGGAACCAAGTGCAGGGGCACGACTAGGGACACGGGTCGTGTGGCTTGCCACTAGCTATGAGACTGGATGTATCGCCTCCTACTGCGCGTGAAGGTGCCTTTTTAGGCCAAGTGTAGTGTCGCACCCAAGTTACACGGACCGTGTGGCTTGGCACGGGCCATGAGGCCCTCCGTGGTGCTTTTGGAGTGAAAATTTCCTAAGTATAAATTTACTGTCTCGTAACTTTTGTAAAATTTTCTAAGGATGGTGCCACCGCGACTTCACACAGACTTATGAAGGCACACGGCCCGTGAGGCCTACTGTGTGGCCTATTTGAGTTCGAAAATTATTCTAAGTGTCAAGCCTTGGGTCCAACTTCCAATGTTTGCCAAAGTATTGCTCCACGGGCACTCCACATGGACCGTGGAGTTCCATACGGACCGTGGAGTACCACACGGACCGTATGGACTCACGTGGAGTGGCTTATGAAAATTTTTCCTCCAATTCATTAATCACATTTTTCATAATTCTGGTTATTCCTATTGGTTTTTTAGGGATTCCTATGCTATTTTATGGTCATCTAAAGACCTAAATCCAATTTCAAATATTCAAACTCATTCCTCACATTTTGAACTCTCTCAAAAGAACTCTTGGAGATTTCAACTTGGGGGCTAAAGAACTCAACTCTTCTTCAAAATTCTTTGGGGTTTCATCAACTTAGTGAAGGTTTGTGGGTTTGATCCTTGATTACCTTCCAATCAAGGAGACCCAAACTATTTTCAAGCAATTTCATGAATTTTTAGCTTACTTTAAATTAGGATTTTAAATAATATGATTCCTTAAATTCAAATAGTATATGAGTTATGTTTATTTTTACTGATTTTAAGTTGATTTGAATTAGAAAATGATGATTTACATGGATTTATGAAATTATATATATGTATGCCCTTTTTTCAGACTTGTTTATGCATAGGTGATCTTATGTTGGATTTAAATATGGATTTAATGGTGTATTTACTTCAATTTCACATTATATTGTTGATTTTAGATTTAATCCTAATTGTCAGCGTCTTCCTCATATCACTCATAGCATTTGCATTCATGATATTAGACTATTTTGAGAAAATTATGTTATGGGTTAAACCCAATTATGTTCTATGATATGATTTTGATAAGATATTGGTTATGACAAGAATATGATCACATATATGTCTATTGATTATGGCTCTTTGAGCATTTTGGATGCTTGCACCATTTTGTATATGAATGGGCTATTCATATGCATGAATATTATGACTATAAACTACGATTTTGGCATTTGAGCCTAAGTATGAATTACTATGAATGGTATTTGGCTTTAAAGATTAAGGATGCATTGAAATGATCTCGAAAATGAATATTATCTTTTGAAGCATATATATATATATATATATATATATATATATATATATATATATATATATATATAGGTATTCTTCTGGAATGACGCCTTAGCACCGATGGAAGGAGGGTCCTCTCTCTTTCCTC
>JAABOM020060128.1:0-12151 GCA_011800125.2 Solanum clarkiae
TTCAATTGTCGATAGTCGATACACATTCTCAAGGTGCCATCCTTTTTATGTACAAATAACACTGGTGCACCCCAAGGGGACATACTAGGTCTTATAAAACCCTTCTCCAATAAGACTTTTAACTACTCTTTTAACTCACGTAATTCTGCCGGGGCCATTCTATATGGAGGGATGGAAATAGGTTGACTGCCTAGAAGTAACTCAATACCAAAATCTACTTCTCATTTCTGGAGGTAAACGTGGAGGATCTTCAGGAAATATATCAATAAATTCATTCACTACTGGAATTGATTGAAGAGTTGGTGATTCTACATCCATCTCCCTTGCTCTAACTAAATGACATATAAACTCCTTAGATACCATCTTTCTTGCCTTAAAATAAGAAATAAAACTCCCCTTTGGTTCCCTAACATTTCCTTCTTATTCAAGAACTTGCTCATTTAGAAAGCAGAAGTACACTTTCTTAGTTCGGCAATCCACCGTGGCATAGGAAAAAGCTAATAAATCCATACCCACTATAACATTCACGTCCACCATTTCTAGCTCAATAAGGTTAGCCAACGTGACACGATCATAAACAGTCACTACACAGTCATAATAAACCCTTCTAGCCATAATAGATTCACTGGTTGGTGTAGACTCTTCAAATGGTTTGTTCAGTAATTTGAGTGTTCTCTTAAGCTTCCCAGCAACTAGTGGAGTGATGTATGTTAGTGTATAACAAGGGTCAATTAATGCATATACATTATGTGAAAAGATAGACAATGTACCTGTGACCATATCGGGTGAAGCTTCCAAATTTTGCCGACTCCCCAGTGCATAAGTGCAATTCTGGACTCTGCTAGAGCTAGCTGCCCCTTTTACACCTCTACCATGACCTGTAGGTGCTTGTTGACTCCTACCTAATGGAGGAACAAATGATGATGATGCAACAGCTGACCCAGTAGAATGTGCTATATCACCCATATGCCTCCTCAAGCAATCTGTCATCATATGCGATGACATACCACACCAATAACAAACGTCTATCACAGCATGACATATACCTGAATCACTTCTTCCACACTATTTACAAGGCTTCCTAGGAGTCATTTGCTGGCCTGGTGAATATCCTGTTATCCGTGCACCTTGTCCTTCACTTCTTGGACCAAACATATTACTTCTAGACCCCTGAAGTTATGGTCAAGCACTGGCTGCAGAGTAGAAGGATGAGGGCCTAGGTGGTCTATTTGAAAACCGAGGCCTAAGGTCACCTTGGGGTGGTGTAAACTGCCCCGTAGACCTGGCCCTCTTGAACTGTAGCCTTTCTAACTCTTGTCCTTCTCCTTTGCCTCTGATCCTCTAGTTTCTGTGCAAAATCTTACATCCTCACTATATCCATGTAAGGAAGAAATCATATAATCTCTAACTAGGTACAAATCCAATCTATCCACATATCGATGAACTCTATCTGCCATAGTAACAACTACATTAGGAGCATACTTAGCAGCAACTACATTAGGAGCATACCTAGCCAGGGAATTAAATTGAAGGCTATACTCCCACACACTCATATTCCCTTGGTGGAGGTTCAAGAACTAATCTGCACGGGTCTCTCAGATTTCTAATGGCAGGTAATGGTCAAGAAATGCCTCTTTGAACACTTTCCAAGTAGTTGGAGGTGCATCTATATCTTTGGATTGCTTCCACGCTTCATACCACAATATAGCTACAACCTTCAATCTGTATATTGCTAGCTCAATAATTTCTGTACCGATCATATGCATAACATCTAATGTGTTTTGGATCTGATTAATAAAGTCTTGGGGATCTTCATTAGGATTTTACCAGGTGGAGGATGGAGGGTACAAATTAAGAAAGTCACGTATCCTCGTGCTAGCTGCCCTATTCACACCACCTGCACCTATAGCTGGGCCTTCTTATCTTTGACCTTGGCCAGCAACTATACCAATCAATAGTTGGACTGCATTTCTCAGATCCTGCACGGTAGCATCGATAGGTAGTTCTTGGGGAATTTCACTACTTCCTGGTTCATCAGGAGCTAGAGGAGTTGGAGATGTCTATGACATAGACTCATCCTGAGCATCATTTTGTTGTCTCACCCAACTAGGTATACCAACCACCACTTCTACTTCCTTGCCTTTACCTTTTCTTTTCCTGGTTTCTGGCATACTTATTGTACAAAATAATTTAGAGGTTAGAAACAATCCACCTATTACACTTGGCTCTATGGCATGGTCTAAAGAATAAAAAGAAGGTAACAACTCCTAAATTCCATGCAGCCTTCTTCTTATAAATGTGGTACACAACATATCGATAAACAAGACTCTACATAGACACGGCTTTGTAGACTCCCTAGGATGACCCGCTCTGATACCACTTTTGTCACAACCAAAGTCCCGTTAAGGCAGACTAACATCCGTTGCCGATAAGGCTCGGAGAACCAACCTGTATCCATGTTCTTTCTATATATATTATAAGAGATTTCTACATTCAACATGCTTTCAAGAAAGTAAACAGTAATAACAAGCCAAAAGGAAATGCATATGACTAGGCCGTTGGGGCCACGTTGTCTGAAGTACGATACATGACAACACTTTAATTTACAGAGTCTACAAAGCCTCTAGATAAGGAAAAGTATCTTATAAGGGTTGGGATATGCCCCGCCTTGACTAACTATACAATACAAAAATATAAGCTCTAGACACACAAAGCTCTGAAGCAACCAGGAGCTGGGTAACAATAGCTGAATATCTTGTACTCCTACTGGGGAGATCTACTAGTGCCTGTACATGTAACATGAAATGCAGGTCTAGCGTAAGGGACGTCAGTACAAGATAATGTACTAAACATGTAAGAAATAAAATATTATATATGAAGTAACAACTCAAATGAAACTGTGCACTGGTGTAAGGATAAGATACCAGCTTTAGTTATACTATGGAATCATGTACATTATGTTCTTTATATTACTTTACCTTTACAGTATAATCTGTGCATAACATGTAATACAAATGACCAGCTGATCAGTGGTAAATCTATATCAGGATCGGCCCCTGCTAGGCTTTTCCTTTCATCCCTAGGGCTATCCCCCATAATGGGATCGACCCTGGCTTGGTGATTCTTCCACCACTCGGGTTACCACCCATCAATAAGAAATATACTTTATCTTTTATTTACCTTTGAGATGATTCTTTTGGTGGTCATAATATTTGAGCTGTAGGACTGTAGATGTAGCATGCGACATGCAAATAATCATACAAGATAATACGACAATGAAAAGAGTGTGTTACACAAATAATGAAATGCATATGAGATGAAACAACTTGTGAACTTTATTTAGCAACAAGAACCCATGTATCTTGGTATCCAAGTATGTATATAGATTTGAAAGTGACTATGTATGGGAACATATGAACATGTAAAAGAATTGATACACGGTTAATAGTTGTGTCACAATTGGTAAGTGTCTTTATGTACCAATGAGGGATCTATTTTCATGCCAAGTAATACGAAATCAAGTAGCCTTATATACCTTGTTATACGACCTCGCTATTACCTCGAAATAACCTTCCTTTCCTCTAAATATTTATCTACAATATAATAGGTGGTAAAACTACCATTAGCATCCAATAGATACATCTTGGCATCCCAATCTCTTAAAAAAACAACACACGGGCAACGAACATATAACTATAAATCCAAGCGTATTCTTTCAACCTTTCCGCCTCTAATCGTATTTTTTAATACACGTTCTCATATATATATCATGTGCAGCCTATTTTAATGCCATAACAGTCTTATAATAGCCCACAAAGCACAACACATAACAATTCTACACAACATACAAATAGGTGGCATAACGTTACATATCTTTGCTACATTTCGACGTCGACAATTCTAAACTTGTTCCAACTTTAACCAAACATTTCCCACCATATATACAAATAATAATAGTCCTAAAACTGTGTAAAATATTTCTAAATCATAGGATAACATGAACCAACAATCTCCGATTATCAGCCCACAAATTCCTAGTAAGAGCACAATTACGATATCGTATAACAACTCATTTTTGTGGAGTGTAAAAATGGTGAAGCATCCTTGTTATATCACTAAAAAACTAAACCTTGTTAAAAACATAAACTTTACTTCATAATATAGCCAACGAAGAAGAAAAAATCCTCTTAATTAACAAGAAAATTAACAACAATCTTTGGAACATATGTTTGTCCATAATCCTAGCACAAGTGTAACCAGTCTACTTCCCTTGTTTTTCATGAAAAACCATACCAAATAAACAAGTATCCTTCTTTACCTTTACCTTCAAGTTGTAGGGCCTTTCCAAGAACCCTAAAAGTCTCTTGTGGCTTCTTGTAAAGTCAAGAAAGAGTTGAGAGAAAACTTAGAAAAACAATCTGATTTTTTGCTCAAGTTAAGTGACTTGAGTGAGCTGCTTATAAGACCCTTTTAAAGAATTGCTTGGCCTACTTACTCTTACATTTTAAGCCTTATTTTATCAAGTTAATAATGTATTATTTTGCTCCCTTTTACTTGGGCCTTATTGGGTTGCTAATTGATGGGCCTTGGCTGCCCATTTTTCTCTTTTCCATTTACGTAATTTGGGCCCAAATCATCAAGTAGGTTGTGATGTACTTGGGCCCTTTTATTATTCATATTGGCCTATAAGTATTGTCCATTTACGATGCTAAAATGTGGGCTCATGTCACACCCTTAACTCAGACTTTATTCATTGTCGGACTTGGACAAATTCGGTGTCGGGCCTCGTCTCCGTCTAAATAGCAAATTTAAGCTAAGCGAGTAGGTAACTCACCTGCTAGTTTCCTAAGTCCTACAAGCACCTCAATTCTCTCACTTTATTTAAGGCCACCACCTCCCCAATTTGGCTTAAAACCTATATACACTTACTCGTGTTAAACGTTAGACATACATATAGTCCTCTATTATGAAATTCAAGAACTTTTAAAAATGGTCGCTAAATTGGCCAAGCCACATCATGTTCCATTTACATAGAACTAGTACATGTAAGGTGTGGGGTGTTACATCGTCCCCCACCTAGAAACATTCGTCCTAGAATGTTAGCATAATTGGATAGCTTAACCAGGTTCAAACCTGTGCTTAAACAAACTTTTGACGACACAACATGTACTCGAACACACATACCTATTAATGCCCTAACTCTGCCAATTGTACTTCCACTTTAGCTTCAAATGAGTAAGGGTATTTTGATCTCATTGCATCCTCAACCTCCCATGTGATCTCTTCTGCCTGCTGGTTCCTCAAAAGTACTTTTATTGAAGCTATTTCTTTATTCCATAGCTTCTTAACTCGACGATCCAGAATAGAAACTAGTACCTCTTCATAGGTGAGATCTCTTGTACCTGCATGTCATCAATAGTGGTTATATGGGATGGGTCAACTATGCATTTTCGAAGCATTGAGACATGAAAAACTGGATGAACCATTGAAAGCTCTTTGGGTAGCTGCAATTCATATGCAACTTGCCCAAACTTCTTAATAATTTTATATGGCCTTATGTAACGTGGGCTCAGTATTCTGTTCTTACCAAGTCTCATAACTCCTTTCATTAGAGATACCTTTAAGAATACATAATCCCCTACTGACAATTCAAGTCTTCTCTTTCTAGTATCCACATATGATTTGTTTCTAGCCGCTGCTATATTACCCTAATTTTTTCCATGGCTTGTTGTACTAGATCTGGCCCAAGCAAGGTGGTTTCACCCACTTCAAACCATCCAATTTGGTGACCTTCATTTCCTTCCATACAAAGCTTCATAAGGTGTAATCTTGATACTCGAGTGGTAGCTATTATAATAGGCAAATTCAATAAGTGGCAAATGATCCACCCAACTACCTTTAAAGTCTAATGCACAAACTCACAACATATCTTCAAGTGTTTGAATAGTGCATTCTGCTTGACCGTCTGTCTGATGTTGGAAGGCTATACTCAAATTCGCTTTAGTCCCTAAACTCCTTCAGAAGGACTTCAAAAACTTTGCAGTGAATTGAAATCCTCGATCAGATATAATAGAGATTGGGACTTTATGTAGCCTGATTATCTCTTTCAAGTATAGCTTGGCATACTCTTCAGCTGTATAATCACTCTTAACTGGCAAGAAGTGTGCTGACTTTGTGAATCTATCAACTATTACGCATATGGAGTCAAACTTCTGAAATGAGCGAGGTAACCTAGTAACAAAATCCATATTTATCATAACCCACTTCTACGTTGGAAGCTCTATACATTGCATATAACCTCTTGGCTTTTGGTGCTTTACTTTGACTTTTTGGCAATTTGGACATTGAGCCACAAATTCTGCAAGGTCCTTTTTCATGCCTCCCCATCAAAATATTCCATTCAGGTTATGATACATCTTAGTTGACCCTGGATAGATGGAATATCTCAAATGATGGGCTTCTTCTATTATCCTCTTTCTTAGTCCATTAATATCAGGCACACATAATCTATTTTGGCAATAAAGTACTCTATTTTGTGTAAGGTCAAAGCCCTTTATTGTACTTGAATCACCTTGTCTTTAAGTCTTTGTAAAACAAGATCCTCGAACTGTTTTTCTATAACCTCCATTACCAATGAAGACTTAGCATCATTATGCACAATTACCCCTTCTTTTGGGGTTTCAAGAAGGCGAACCCCCAAACTAGCTAGTTGTTATAGATCCTTAGCCTCCCTTTGACTTATCACAGCCAATCACCAATATTGATGATTGTCTTATGACTCGGAGCATCAACTACCATATTTTCTTTCCCCAGATGGTATAGTATATCAATGCATAATCCTTAATTAGCTCTAGCCATCTTTGCTGCCTTAAATTTAGGTCATTCTGCTTAAAGATGTACTACAGGCTATTATGATCAATATATATGTCAGCGTGAACCCTATGCAGATAGTGGCGCCATATTTTCATAGCAAACACAACTGCCGCTAGCTCAAGGTCATGTGTTGGATAGTTTCTGTCATGCGGTCATAGTTGTCTAGAATCATAAGAAATTACCCTACTATGTTATATCAGTACACACCCTAAGCCAACTCCTGAAGCATCACAATATATTACATACCCCTTGGTGCCTTCTGGAAGTACTAGCACAGGTGCAACAGTTAACTTATTTTTCATCTCTTGGAAGCTCCTTTCACATGCATGATTTCGTTAGAACTTGGTTGCTTTGTATGTCAACTTTGTTAGAGGTGCAGAAATAGAAGAAAAACCTTCAACAAACCTTCTGTAATAACCTATCAACCCTAGGAAGCTCCAAACTTCCGTGGGTGTTATTGGCCTTGGCCAAACTTTCACAGTCTCTATCTTCAGTGAATCAACCCTTATTCCTTTATCATACACAATGTGAACCAAGAATGCCACTGATTTTAGCCAAAATTCACATTTAGAAAACTTGGCATACAACTGTCGATCACTAAGAACTTGTAATACTAGTCGTAAGTGATTTGCATGGTCATATTCTAACGTTGAATATACCAAAATATCATCTATAAATACTATCACAAACACATCCAAGAATGGCTTGAATACCCTATTCATCAGATCCATAAAAACTGCTGGAGAATTCGTTAGCCCATATGACATAAAAAAAATTCAAAGTGACCATAGCGTGTCCTGAAAGTTGTCTTGGGTATATCTTTCTCCTTCACCCTCACTTGGTGATAACCTGATCTCAAATCAATTTTTGAAAAGTATTTGGTACCCTGTAACTGATCAAATAAATCATCAATCCTAGGGAGAGGGTATTCATTCTTAATTCTCACCCTATTCAATTGTCGATAGTCGATACACATTCTCAAGGTGCCATCCTTTTTACGTACAAATAACACTGGTGCACCCCAAGGGGATACACTAGCTCTTATAAAACCCTTCTCTAATAAGCCTTTTAATTGCTCTTTTAATTCACGTTATTCAGCCGGGGCCATCCTATATGGAGGGATAGAAATAGGTTGAGTGCCTGGAAGTAAGTCAATACAAAAATCTGCTTCTCATTCTGGAGCTAAACTTGGAAGATCTCCAGGAAACAGATCAACAAATTCATTCGCTGCTGGAACCGATTGAAGAGTTGGTGATTCTGCATCCATATTCCTTACTCTAACTAAATGACATATAAACCCTTAGATATCATCTTTCTTGCCTTAAAATAAGAAATAAACCTCCCCATTGGTGCCCCAACATTGCCTTCTTATTCAAGAACTACCTCATTTGGAAAGTGGAAGTACACTCCTTTAGTTCAGCAATCCACTGTGGCACAGCAAAAAGATAACCAATCATTACCCATTATAGCATCGAACTCCACCTATTTTGGCTCAATAAGGTCAGCCAATATGTCGCGGTCACAAATAGTCACTACACAGTCCTAATAAACTCTTCTAGCCATAATAGATTCACTGGTTGATGTAGACACTTCAAGTGGTTTGTTCAGTAATTTGGGTGTTCTCTTAAGCTTCCCAGCAACTAGTGGAGTGATGTATGATAGTGTAGAACAAGGGTCAATTAATGCATATACATTATGTGAAAAGATGGACAATGTACCTATGACCATATCGGGTGAAGCTTCCAAATTTTGCCTACTCCCCAGAGCATAAGTGCGATTCTGGACTCTGCTAGAGCTAGTTGCCCCTCTTACATCTCTACCACGACCTTTAGGTGTTTGTCGAGTCCTACCTAATGGAGAAACAAATGATGATGATGCAATAACTGACCCAGTAGAATGTGCTATATCACCCATATGCCTCCTCAAGCAATATGTCGTCATATGCGCTGGCGCACCACACCAATAGCAAACGTCTATCACAACATGACATATACCTGAATCATTTCTTCCACACTATTTACAAGGCTGCCTAGGAGTCATTCGCTGGCCTGGTGAATATCCTATTATCCGTGCACCTTGTCCTTCACTTCTTGGACAAAACTGATTACTCCTGAAATTGTGGTGGAGCACTGGCTGCAGAGTAGGAGGATGAGGTCCCAGGCGGTCTATTAGAAAACTGAGGCCTAAGGTCACCTTGGGGTGGTGTAAACTATCCCGTAGACCTGGACCTCTTGAACTGCGGCCTTTCTAACTCTTGTGTCCTTCTCCTTTGCCTCTGATCGTCTAGTTTCTGTGCAAAAGCTTGCATCCTCACTATATCCATGTCTTTATTCAAGGAAGCAATGGTACAATCTCTAACCAGGTACAAATCCAATCTATCCATATATCAATAAACTCTATCTGCCATAGTAGCAACTACATTAGGAGCATACCTGGCCGAAGAATTAAATTGAAGGCTACTCGCTCATACTCATTTTCCCTTGGTGGAAGTTCAAGAACTGATCTGCATGGGCCTCTCGGATTTCTAATGGCAAGTAATGGTCAAGAAATGCCTCTTTAAACTCTTTCCAAGTAGTTGGAGGTGCATCTATAACTTTGGATTGATTTCACGCTTCATACCACAATATATCCACACTCTTCAATCTATTTTTGTATGCTGCTAGCTCAACAACTTATGTACCACTTACATGCGTAACATCTAATGTGTTTTGGATCTGATCAATAAAGTCTTGGGGATCTTCGTTAGGATTTGACCCGGTGAAGGATGGAGGATCCAAATTAAGGAAGTCATGTATCCTCGTACTAGCTACCCTATTCGCACCACCTACACCTATAGATTGGCCTTCCTATATTTGACATTAGCCAACAACTATACGAGTCAATATTTGGACTGCGTTTCTCAGATCCTACACGATAGCATCGATAGGTGGTTCTTGGGGGATTTCACTACTTCCTGGTTCATCAGGAGCTGGAGGAGTTGGAGATGTCTATGACAGAGACTCATCTTGAGCCTCATTTCATTCTCTCACCCAACTGGGTATACCAAACACCACTTCTACTTCCTTGCCTTACCTTTTCTTTTCCTCCATATCTAGCATACTTACTGTATAAAACAATTTAGAGGCTAGAAACAATCCACTTATTACACTTGGCTTTATGGCACGATCTAAAGAATGAAAAGAAAGTAACAACTCTTAAATGCCACTTAGCCTCCATCTTATAAATGTGGTGCATAACACATCAATAAATAAGACTTTACATTGACACAGCTTTATAGACTCCCTAGGATGACCTCTGAAGAAATCCACCGAGTAACTAATAATCCTTTTTGTCATGCCTAAAGTCCCGTTAAGGCGGCATAATGGTTGAGAGAACCAACCTATATCCATGCGCTTTCTATATATATTATAAGGGATTTCTACATTCAACATGCTTTCAAGAAAGCAAACAGTAATAACAAGTCAAAAGGAAATGCATATGACTAGGTCGTTGGGGTCACATTGTCTAAAATATGAGACATGACCACACTTTAATTTATATAGTCTACAAAGCCTCAAGATAAGGAAAAGTATCTGATAAGGGTCGAGACAGGCCCTGCCTCGACTAACTATACAATACAAAAATATAAGCTCTAGACATACAAAGCTCTGAAGCAACCTAGGCTTGGTAACAACAGCTAGATATCTTGTACTCCTACTGGGGAGATCTACTAGTGCCTGTATCTGTAACATGAAATGAAGGTACTCCATAAGAGATGTCAGCACGAGATAATGTACTTAATTGTAAGGCAGAAAATACTCTATATGAAGTAACAACTCAAATGAAACTATGCACTGGGGTAAGGATAAGAGACCACCTTCAGTTATACTGTGGAATCATGCACTTTATGTTCTTTATATTATTTTACTTTTACAGTATAATCTGTGCACAACATGTAATATAATGACCAGCTGATCAGTGGTAAATCTATATCAGGATCGGCCCCTGCTAGGCTTTTCCTTTCATCCTTAGGGCTATCCCCCATAATGGGATCGACCCTGGCTAGGTGGTTTTTCCACCCCTCGGGTTACCACCCATCAATACGTAATATACTTTATCTTTTGTTTACCTTTGAGATGATTCTTTTGGTTGTCATAATATTTGAGCTGTAGGACTGTAGATGTAGCATGTGACATGCAAATAATCATACAAGATAATATGATAATGAAAAGAGTGTGTTACACAAATAATGAAATGCGTATGAGATTAAACAACTGGTGAACTTTATTTAGCAACAAGAACCCATGTATCTTGGTATCCAAGTATGTATGCAGATTTGACGGTGACTATGTATGGGAACATATGAACATGTAAAAGAATGGAGACACGGTTAATAGTTGTTTCGGAGTTGGTAAATGCCTTTATATGCCAAGGAGGAATCTACATTTCATGCCAAGTAATACGAAATTAAGTAGCCTTACATACCTTGTTATACGACCTCGCTATTACCTCGAAATCACCTTCCTTTCCTCTAAAAATTTATTTACAATATAATAGGTGTAAAACCACCATTAGCAGCCAATAGATACATCTTGGCATCCCAATCTATTAAAAAAAACAACACACGGGCAACAAACATATAACTATAAACCCGAGTGTATTCTTTCATCCTTTCCGCCTCTAATCGTATTTTCTAATACACATTCTCATACACATATCATGTGTATCCTGTTTTAGTTCCATAATAGTCTTACAACAGCCCGCAAAGTGCAACACACAATAATTCTACACAACATATAAATAGGTGACATAACGTTACATTTCTTCGCTACATTTCAACGTCGACAATTCTAAACTTGTTCCAACTTTAACCAAATAGTCCACACCATATATACACATAAAAATAGTCCTAGAACAGTGCAAACACAGTTCTAAATCATATGGAAAATGTGAAACAATAATATCTGATTATCAGCCTGTTATGCCGAAAAATGGCTTTTTTGAAAAAAAAGAAAATTTGAAAATCAAAATCAGTTTGAAAACTCAATTAAATTAAGTAAAAACCAATTTTAGAAATTCGGAATAAAAAAGAGTTGCCACCTAATTTTGCGGATAATTAGGAAACCATTAAATATTTTAAAAGACCTAACAGAAAAATCTTTTAAAAATCTAGAGAGCAGGTTCGGGTTCACATTTCCACTTTGAGAAGGTTTTACGCACTTGTTTAAAATTGACTAATTTTGAAAGGGTTTGGTTATATTGAAAGAAATTGATAAAACTGGAAAGAATTTGACTTGAC
>JAABOM020060129.1:0-12150 GCA_011800125.2 Solanum clarkiae
TCAACAAGAAAAGAAGAATTATGATTTGAGGGTAGTTACGGTGATTGAAATTGTTGATGATGGTGATGACCCAGAAGTACCTGTTAAACTATGACTAGGAGTTGACACTTTGGAGGCAGTCTTGATGAACTTTGATAGTGACAATATCCCAGATTATGAGGAGACAATAAATGCTCTCAGGTTGTCATTCGGCCCTAGACGTTAGGCTAAGTTGGAGCTAGACTTGAATAACTGGGAGATACCATGCACAAAACCTTCTATAGAGATGCCACTAGTGTTAGAATTAAAAGCACTTCCATCGCGTTTGAAGTATGCATTCTTAGGGGAGAACAATACATTACTGGTCATCATAGCCGCAGACTTGAGTAAGGGGCAAGCAGATGCCCTTGTGATAGTACTCAAGCAGTTTAAAAGGTTTATTGGGTAGATTATTGCAGATATCATTGGTATTCCTTCGGGGATATGCACTCAAAAAATCTAGTTAATTAAAGACTACAAACCTAGCATCAAGCATCAAAGGCGTTTGAACCCTCCTGAAATCATCAATTGGTTAGATGCTGGAGTAATCTACTCAATTGCCAATAGTGAATGGGTGAGTCCAGTATAGTGTGTCACAAAAAGGGGTATCACAGTGATGCCCAATGCTAAAATGAATTGATTCCTATGAGGCCAGTCACTAGAAGGAGGGTATGTATGGACTACAGAAAGCTCAATGCCTCAATAGAGAAGGATCACTTTCCTATGCCATTCGTGGATCAGATGCTCGATAGACTTGCAGAAAAAAGATGGTATTGTTTCCTTGATTGGTATTCTGGCTATAATCAGATCATCATTACTCTAGAAGATTAGGAGAAAACCACTTTCACATGCCCATATGGTACACTCATATTTAAAAGGATGTCATTCAGATTGTGTAATACCCCAGTTACATTCCAAAGGTGTGTAATGTCTATTTTCTTGGATATGGTGGAAAGCACTATTGAGGTATCCATGGATGATTTCAGTGTGGTTGGTCACTCATTTGAGGATTACTTGGAAAAGTTGCATGATGTTGTGTAAATATGTGTGGTATGTCACTTATGCAAAATTGGGAGAAGTTCCATTTTATGGTTAGAGAAGGTATTGTGTTGGGCCACAGAATCTCAGGTGAAGGCATTGAGGTCGACAGAGCTAAGATTAAGGTGATTGAGAAGCTTCCACCACCAATCTCTTTAAAGGTGTTAGAAGTTTCTCGGGGCATGCAGGGTTTTATAGACGGTTCATAAGAGACTTCTCCAAAATCTCACTCATTATGTAAATTGTTGCAGAAGGATGTCAAGTTTGTTTTTGATGATGTATGCATACGAGCTTTTAAAGAATTGAAAAAGAGGTTGATCTTAGCACTAATTATTGTAGCTCTTGATTGTTCTAAGCCATTTGAATTATCGTGTGATGCCAGCAGTGTTACATTAGGTATGGTTTTGGGACAGCGCAAAGAGAAAGTCTTACATCCTCTATACAATGCCAGTAAAGCCCTAAACACAGCTCAAAAGTATTACACTATCATAGAATAAGAGTTTCTTACATTGGTCTTCGCATTCGAATAGTTTCAGTTGTATTTGCTAGGAGCCAAAGTGATAGCGAACCCAGACCACTCAACACTGAAGTATTTGATGGCCAAAAAGGATGCAAAGTCAAGATTGAAAAAATGGGTACTTCTATTACGAGAGTTCAACTTTGATTATTATTGACAAAATAAGGTGAGAAAACCAAGTTGCCAATCACCTATCTAGATTGGAGGATAGGGCAATGATGCAGTTTGATAATGGTCTTGAGATTAATAACTCCTTTCCTGATGGAAGAGTGTTGGCGGCATCACATGATCTTATACCATAGTTCACAGTCTATGCAAATTATTTGGTGAGTGACATTGTACCTCCTAACTTGAACAAGAATCAAAGACAAAAATTTATGTATGATGTGAGGAAGTTCTTCTGGGATGACCCATACTTATTCCATGTGTGTGCTGACGGGATTATCCGTCACTGTGTCCCCGAGGTGGAAATGATGAGCATACTTGAAGCTTTTCACTCATCACTGGTGGGAGGGCACCATAGTGGGATTCAAACAACCCTTAAGATTTTGCAATGTGGATATGAAACGACACCAAAAAGTTCCCAAAAAGGTTCCTTGGAAGTGTCTAGAATCATAATTTCCATATATCTCAAAATCCATGGATGATATCAAAAATCTAACTTTATATTCTTGTTCAGTGGGTCAAATTGAGTGGAAAATGGGTCTAATCCCAATTTAATAGCAACCGTATCAAAATTTGAAAATCACAAAATGCGATTTCTAGAGAGGATTTCGCGCTCCTTGCAAGATGCACCAAGGGCACGCCTCTGTGTATTTCTTTGTCCAGTTTTGACTTCGATCCAAGGCTTTTAAGTCTTGAGCCTAAATGTTCTCAAGCGTGAAAATACCTATACTTAGTCATTTTTTCACCCTCATATTATTCTAAACATTTCCCAATACTCATTCAAACACTTAGCTAAATATTTTACTCCTCAACTCAAGTCTCAAAACTCATCCGGATCTAACAATTTCCTCTCAAGCTTCAAGTCTCCATCTCCAATATTCATCAAGTTTATCTCCAAAGCTAAGGTATATGGGTTTCTTTCATGTGTTCCTTTCACCCATGATACCCAAGCTTCCTTTTACTCTAATTTGCATGATTTAAAGTTGATTTACTCATGAGTCTTATTTATTATGAAATTTGCTGCATACTATGTTGGGGTTTATGAAATTATGACTATTTTACCATGTTTTGGGCTATGAATCTAAGATCTAATGTGCGATTTGATGAAGGATTTTGCTGTATATTTCTTGAGGGTGTTACCAAGAATCTATTGATGGTTTTACATCGAATTTTCTAACATAATGACACTCTTGAATTGCATGGTTTTACACTAGTACTGAACACCCTCTAAGTGTGTGATAAAATGTCTGATTATGGTTTTCTGACGAATTGAAGGTCATATGCATATCTTATGAATTGAATGACCATATGATGATGAAATGATGATGAAAAGGAATGCATGTATATGATGATGAAAGGAGTGTGTGTATATATATATATATAGGAAATTTTTCACGGAAAGTTACGAGATGGTGATCCCATACTTAGAATATTTTTGCTCCGAAAGCACTATAGAGGGCCTCATGGCCTGTACCAAGCCACATGGTTCTTGTGACTTGGGCGTGGTGCTACACTTGACCTAAAAAGGAACCTTCATGCCCAATAGGAGGCCAAATGTCCAGTCACACGGCCAATGGCAAGCCACATGGCCCGTGTCCCTAGCTGTGCCCTTGAACTTGGTTCTAAAAAGCTCCCACACATGAAATCAAGGCCACGTGTGGTTCCACTGAGGGTCACACAGCCAGTGCCAAGGCACATGACTCGTATAGCCCTCCTTGGGACAACACTTGGTCAATATTCCATCCAAAAACCAAATTTCCAAGTGTTCAAGACATCGTAGAAAATCTGGGTCATTACACCTAAGTTGAGGGTGGCTACCAAAAGTGTTCCTGCTTTGGGGATTTGATATTGTGTACTTCACCTCAAGCTAAAAGCCTAAGGTGAGGGTGGCTTATGTGATGGTATAATAGCAAAAAGGAGTTGAAGAGTTGGGAATAAAAGAAAGAATAGAAAATCATTTACCGGGTAAGAGAAAAAGAGAAAAAGATGCCTTAGAAAGAGCAAAAAAGCAAAATAATTAGAAAATAAGGCACAAACTGAAAAATAAAAAGAAAATGACCAGAAAGCTTGAAAATAAGGAGAACAAGTCAAGAATGGTTTGTGCGGTTGCGTTTGTTAAGGTGAAAATGTTGAAAACTGTAGTTCAAGGTCAGCCTTTAGTCACTAATTTCCAAAAATACCACACCAAAGCCCCATAAACCTATGTTACAAGCCTTCGAAGTCCTAAACTGATCCTAATCCAATCAGTCAACAGTTCGGGGTTGTTAGTATATGGGAAAACTCATGGTATTGGTCATCATGCACGAATCTTATTTGTGAGAGTGAGTATGCTTGTACAATTTCTTACACAACTTTGAAGGCATATTGAGTGAAAAGGGGACTTCTTCTCTGTGAGAGCATTTTCATTGCATGGTTAGCATTTAACTTGTTTAGTGATCATGGATTGTTTATACTCCTTAATTTATCATAGTTAGATTGTCAAATGCATCAATGTGTTGAGGTTTGCTTAGTAGATACATGATCATGTTTTGAAAATGCTAATATGGGTACTTGAGTTGAAATTGAGTAAGGTATATGCCAGTAGGATGATTGCTATGTATTGCTATGTGGAGTTTGAGGATCTACGAGGCCTACTACGAGTCGTAGCCCAAGCTACGAGTAGTAGGAGATGATCATAGTGATTAATAGTTTCTAAAACCAAAATTTGAGAATTTGAAGTTCAAGTATATGAGCTCAAGGTACGGGTCATAGTCCTCACTACGACTCGTAGAAGGGGGCCTCGTAGCAATTAACAGTGTTGATGAAAATTGGACAAAAAACTGCAAGCATGGACAACAAGAAGGTACTATGAGTCGTAGACCAAACTACAACTCATAGTTGTGAACCGTAGCAGCCAAGTCCAAAATGCCAAATGCTGATAAGGAAAGCTCGATTATGGTTTGTAGGTCACCTTATGGCTCGTAGCTACAAGTCGTAGCAGCTAACGACCTGAATTTTTTAATTATTTTAAGGAACTTTTTATAAATAGTATAAATAGTATATGTTAGGGCCTTAGAAAGAAGATTCCACAGTTTTTAGAGATTTTTAAAGAGAGAAGCTCCTAGTTCTTTGAATATTATAGAGTTTTAGAGTAGAAATTTAGGGTTTTCATTTTGAGACTCAAATTGGGAGATTGAAATCACTTGGAATGTAATTTCATCATTGAAGCTTGTGAATTCAAATCCAAAGGAGGTTTTATTGTTTTTCCTTCTTCTTGGGTAATTTCTCAACTATGTATGTTTTATTCATTGTTTGTTTTCTTGCCCAACTCATGAGTAGCTAAACCCTCACAACTTGGGTGTTATAAAAACCATGAGTAGCTAGCTTAATAACTCGAATTATTTGCATTTCTTGAGTTAGGTATTTGCATGTATTATTTATTTTCCTTCATTTTGCTTGTTGTTTAATGGTGGCCGACATTCAACCTCGCCTAGTGTCATGATCCTGATCAAGGTAGTGACGAATATGAAAAGAAAATGGGTGACTGAATTTGATTGATGTGTTCTCGTCTAATCAGCCAAACCCGGCTAAGGAGAGGTTGACTAGGATAATAGGTAACGGTTGGTTTGGCACATTATGGTAGCCAGCCAAGAGCTACAATGAAATTCAACCTTCACCTTTGCCCAAGGGTTGAATGAACCTAAGTTACTATCCTGCATGCAATGTCCTAATTTAAGTTGTGTTATCTGGGGTGTTTGAGTTAGTGAATCATGGGGAACACAATTTCTCAAGTTTCTCTCCAATTTTATTAAATCTTTGCTTTATTAATATAGTTTTACTTTACTACATACCATTACAACTCTTCCTCCCTATTGAGAATAAAGTTATTTGATGCTTGAAATGATTGTTGGTGAATCAATGCGGCAAAATCTCATATTTCCTTGGGATCTTACCCTAACCTATGGTTAGGTTTTATATTTGATAATGATCGCTTTATCCTCCAAGTGAAAGGCACTGTTTGAGCGTGATAAGTCGATTCTGACAACCTTTGTGGCATGGACTTGGAACTTGGTAGCTAAAATATTAAGCAGTCTCAATGAGTCTTGGTGGTCCACCGAGTATTTTGGTGAAGCTGCTTTTGTCCTCCTTTTTGAAACTTTTGCTCCTTTTCAAAAAAGATTTGTTGAGTATTGTCCACTTGTTCCCTTTTAGCTCTATTCTTGACATAATATATGCCTAGTAGTTAGTTATTGGAACATAATAACACATTGAGGATAACATTTTTTTACATTTTAAACACAAAATGAGTCCAAGATATGGACTCATCAAAATCCTACACCGATGTTAAAAGAAGAGACTTAGAGTTTGAGGTCGATGATTGAGTATATTTGAAAGTATCATCTGTGAAGGGTGTGATGCGATTTGGGAAGAAAGGAAAGTTGAATCTGAGCTACATTCGTCCTTATCAGATTTTGAAGGGAGTGGGTAATGTATCTTATGAATTGGAGCTACCAGAAGAGCTAACGGCCATCCATCCAGTTTTTCACATTTCTATGCTTAAGAATTGTTTGGGAGACTTGCAGTTGGTTGTGCATATTTATAGCATTAGAGTGAGGGACAACTTGAGCTGTGGAGAAATCACTATTCAAATTCTTGATTGTTAGGTTCGCAAGTTAAGAACCAAAGAGATTGCATTTGTCAAGGTTTAATGGAGAAATAAATATGTAGAAAAAGCTACATGGGAAGTAGAGAAGGATATGAATGTCAGGACTCAAGCCTATGGCCTAGACGTGACACGGCGAATAAGGAGTCCGAAGACAACCCAAACATGTTTCTTGATTGTAACATGCATACATCCTTAGTTGCGGAAGCAAAATTAATTAATAACAAGAATCAATTAATTAAAAGGGGAAAGCGGGACTAAGTGAAGTCTTTGATAATCATGAAAGCATAGAAAGAGTCAAGCTCATAGCTTATACAAAGCAAAGTATCCAACAACATCTCTAACTTAGAATGGAGCGGGAGCCAAGGTACTTCCCGGGCTCACCCTTATAATATTAAGTATCCATCTTTAAGAAGTCTCAACATAACATGAAAGAAAATAGATATCGTCCCCGGATGTGAGGACTCACCAAGAGCTAGCTTTGAATAGTTCGACTAGTCACGTAGAGGAGGATGATCGATAGGAGCTCCGGTCCCCACATGGTGACGTCATGTAGGCATAAAGTATATATTAATACTTGAAATGTACTAAGTATGCGGGGTGCAATGCAACAAGAATCATAAGAATAATAATCAAGATGCATAATCATAGGCAATAGACATGAGCTCAATATGACATGTATAATGAATGCTTAGGTGTAACATGCTTGAGAGTAATCATACTTGCATAGCTTGTCCTACAAACTATCATGACATGAATTGCTCATCCAAATAACTTGTACTAGAGGGTAAAACGTATAGCATGTGTCATGACCCCATTTAGTAGGTAGCAGATAGTACAAGATATTAAGTCGTACATGAGGGTAACATTTGAAACATGGTTTATGATCCCTGCACGTAGGCATTAGGTAATGCATCATAATAAGTTGTACATGAGGGTAAGCAATATAACATGGTTCATGACCCCTTCATATAGACATTTGCCTTGTACTAGATAGTGAGGAGTACAACATGATTCATGACCCCTTTTAGTAGGCTTTACAATTTACAAGAACATAAAACTTAACATAAGGGCTCAATGGTTCACTTGTAGATCATAACGACTCATCATGATTTCAATGCATGCTTGAAATCCCTTAATCATTATGAAATCACGTGACTTGTAAATCATCTATTAGATCATCAGCAACTTAAGAATTCTTCTCATGTAATTTTATCAAACACATGGTGGGTTCATGATACTTCATCAAAATCATGAAATTCAAGAGTAAAACAAGATAAGTAAATTCAATGCAAATCAACCCACCAATATTGTAGTAAAAATCCTCATTTAGGATATCTTGAAATCCATCACAAAAGCTCGTAATAGTTTATAGTTTCGTAGCTCAAATCATGCATAGACTCAATAGAAAAAATCAACTCATGAAATAATTGACATAGATATTCATGCATAATCAATCAACACTTGATAAAATCCAACATAATTTATGTTCATATTTCGTAATAAAAGATAACCGTAGGTAATACAAGTTATCATGCAATTTTCATAAAAAGAGAAGGTTGGGCTCCATGGGTGAAAGGACCCATGGATGAAGACCACATAGCTAAACTTGGAATTTCTTGGAATAAACTTTAAGGAGACTTGAAGCTTGAATTGGGCCCTTGAAATCCACCGTTGTTCTTGAGATCCTTGAATTTGAATAGGGATCTTGATAAATTCTTAGAGAGGTTTTAGAGAGAATATTTTGGCAAAAAAAAATGATGAATTGAAAGGTTTGAGACCTTAAATTACTATAAGAATATCAATCTTGGGCTTAGAAAGGGTGGAAAAGGACCAAAATAACCCTTCCTAAAAAGTTATCAAACGTCCCCTATAAGGCCCGTTACGAGTCGTATTGTAGGATCCCTTTCGTAACCATTTGGCTCAATTTTGGAGTCTCTAGAACTTTCTATGAGTCACACTATGACCTGCAGCTCATACTAAGACCCCGTAATAGAGGTTTCGTAGTACAACTCTGCACTGAAAGTTTTCAGTAATGGTCATAACTTTTAACTCTGAACTCCAAATAAGGTGAAACCAGTTGCATCAGAAAGGTAATTCAAAGAGCTTTAATTTGGTATGTCATGGGTCATCCAGTTCTTTTTATATTAAAAGTTATAATCATTTAAAGTTGATCCTTGCATAATCCAACACTCAAAACTCAATTTATAGGAGAGTCTTGAACTCATCTAAGTACTACGAGTCTCTCATGACCCTAATATATTTTCCACCTATACAAATGAGGATTGAAACATAGGTACATATGAATACAGAGTTATGGAGTGTCATAATGAAGGTGAGGTACCCACATTTATTTCTACCTGGTGATGATGAAGGAGTTGATGGTAAGTGATTTGTTCCTAGTTCTTTGAGTTCCCTCCTATTCCAAGTTTGAAATAGTAATAGTGTTCTATATTCTAGCTGATGATTTGTTTGAGTTATTGATTGTTTACTTGCTTACTTGCTTAATTGATGGATTGCATGAGTGATTTGTGAACTGCTTGACTGTTAGAGTCTGTGATAGGGATTCATTCCATGGCTAGGCTTCCAGATCGCTCTTCATTCGAGGAGTAATAATCCCAAGGGAGAGATAATGTTATACCTGATAAAATTAAAAAATACACCTAGATGAGGGAACCTTGCATAATGGATCTTCCCAAATATTTATTGCAAATTCGAGGCCAGAATCGGGATCATCACAAAATATTATATAGGAAAATGGTCTTGATTGATTTTTAGAGAAACCTGATCAAAAGATAAATTTCTCAAAGCAAAAATACAATACCAAAAGAGTGCGTGATAGGTCCACATTGCGGACTTGTTGCAAATTTGCACTTAGTGATGATTTCAAAATTTTCTACGGGATTATAAAATTGATCAGAAATTTTTTTATGGAAAATGTACTAGGAGGGAGCAAGTCTGCGACACGAACTTGGGTCATCGCAGTACAAAATTTTCAATTTTTTAGGGGCAATCCATACTTTTTTCACCCTTCCTAAATGTAACCCCGCAACCTATACATATCATTTTTTTACTTAAAAATGATTTTAAAACACATTCCATAGCTTTCTACACAATTCTAACAAAAGCTAGTGCTAAGGAGAGGAGGAGAAGAGTTAGCATTCGAGTGATTTGAGCATAACACCTTGCCAAATGATCATCAAACTTCATCTCAATTACGTACGGACACCTAAAGTGTTGGCTTGAGTTTGTTCATGCGTTATTTCGTCCTCATGATTAAATTAAATTATAGGAATTGAGTAGAGAAATCCTAAAATTTAAATCTTTGAGTTACTCTTATTACTTGTTGAGTTCTCATGCATATTTATGAGTAAATTGATGAGTTATATGTTGGTTATAAGAAATTGGAGTTGTAAATTATGTGTGGCATCTATGAACCCTAAATTGCATCATCTTATATAATCTTTATTGCATTGATTGAGTTAAGATCACACTGTGTATGTTTGAGTTGAGAAACTTAAGATGACTAGGCATGAGGAGCATATTACTTGTCTATAAATGTATATAATGGGCATCTTACGTGTTTTATGTGATCAACATGATTTCTTAAAGTTTAAATGACTATATGAGTTATAGTCTTGAATAATTTAATGAGTTCTGATAGCATGCATGATTGACAGTCTTCATTATTAATTTGTTGAATGATGGGATTGAGCTTGATTAGAGTAAACCATAAAGAATTTATTGAGTTTATTGACATGAGCATGTTTTAGTCATGGGAGAGTATTGAGCACTGATATGGGAGTGAATAAATGACTCTAACCCATAAACTATGTTGCCAGCGTAGGTTAATTGTGCCACTAATTCAAGCAACTCACATCCCAAAAAAATGGACATTTATTGTGAATCCAAGAGAGAGTTGGTCGTCCTTTACCTTGACAATTTTTGGACGGGCGTGGAAATGATGTTGCCTTCATTGTGTATCACCAAATTAAAGGTGGTGGGAGTTATGTCGATTAAGAGAAACCCCCAAGAATAAATGAGATGGCATGAAACATTTATTTTGAACAAGTTGCATAACACTAAGTCAATTTTTAAAGCATAATTTATCCTTTAAACTGCATATTCATTGAGTTGATCCATGGATAGTTGAGTCGATTATTGAGTCGAGTTAATTGATTGGTGTCTATGTTTTACTTATTTTTTGAGCCATTTTACATACAAGTATATTTAATATATTGAAGTCCGTATATTTAATGTATTGAAGTCCGTTTGGGCCTGTATTGTTAATGATACAGATATAGGTGATAAAGGTCTTTGGCAACCCTATCTTTGAAGCCCAGAGCTTGCTTCCGAGCTTGGTGAGCCCTCCTTGCTATTCAGAGGAGTCTTTCTTATCTTTCTTTTGAGTATTAGTATTAGTTAATTTGAGATAGCACGGGAATTGTCTTGGCACCTTCTAAATGAGTGTAGAGGCTTCATAGACATTGAGTAGAGGATGTTGATCATTATTTATTTCCAACTCTTATTTATTGGAAATTTCTATCTTTTATAATGAGTTGATTATTTAGTTTACTTCATAGTCTTTCCTTGAGTATTTCTTTCTAATGTTCAGTATGATGTGATGATGAGGCCAGGTAGTTCTTTTGGGGAATCAAAAATGGTTCTTCAAGTGCAGTCCATGCCAAGTATAACTTTCCGAGGCGTGACATAATTGTCCCGTTCAATTTTTTTTTTTTTTTTACATCTTATCCACTATAAATATGGAGGGAACTTTTGTAAATAAATTTTTATGCAATGGATGTTATTTTTAATGCATCAAATCAAACAATGCATAAAAATATTCTATGTAAAATTAATGTAAGCATAATTAATACATGCATTACTAACGCAAGCATTATTAATACACTCCAGTTAGCATTATTATTATACACTATACTAAATGACCTCTAAGAGTATAAAGAACATTATTAAGTCATAATACATAAATATATTTTTTTTAAGATTGGTTCCAGGTGGCATGTAGGCCCTCCAACTTTGGGCGTGCACAAATAGACACTTAAACTTGCATAAATTAAAAAATAGACGCATGCCTCCAATGCAGTATAATTCATTTAAGACTCCACGTATGATAGTAAATTGTTATTTAGGATGCCACGTAGGATGCATATGTCTATTTGTTCAATTTATATAGGTTAAAGTACCAACTTGTGCATACCTAAACTAGAAAGACATAGATGTCAACTGTAGGTAAGTTAAATGGCATATTTATATATTATGCCTATTATTAAATAGAACTACTTGTTTGTGTATGTTATACACTTCAAATATAATTAAAGGAAAAGGGTCAAAAATTTTCTTAAACTATACGAAAACAACATAAATGCCCTTGATCTATACTTTTGTACAAAAATGTCCTTATTGTTATTTAATGAGTCAAAAGATGCTCCTTTTCAAATAAATTTATCTGTTTTTTTTGTTAATATATTATTTTTCTTATAATATTTTTTTAAGTAACAAATATTTATTTTGCTTCAGTTTTTTAAAAAAAATAAAAATAATTATTTTTGCTTTATTATAATTACTATTTTTTATCATTATCCAAGTAAAATTAATGTTGGGTCTACTATGATCTTATATTTATGACATATATTATTTGTTACAGGGGTATGATGTTCTATTTTAATTGATAAAATAGGATTAAGAAAAAAATATTTTCTTATATTTTTATTAGTTAATGTGATTTAAAAAAACACAAGAAAATAATTCT
>JAABOM020060130.1:0-12149 GCA_011800125.2 Solanum clarkiae
GTAAAAGTACATAACATAAACTTAAGCGTGTACAAGGAATATCGCTCAATATGAATGAGAAACAGTGCATGAAAGATCACAAGTGATGGAACCATATCATAGAGTCATAAGCTTATAGGAGTGGACCTTAACCAACATATAAGACCATATGAGCTAATACATGGAATCTAACATAACCACCTAAATTAGCATGAGGATCACTTGCCAGGTGGAACCCTGTCACTTTGTACGCATCTTAATATAACATAAATGGCCAACGGGGATCTACTAGGCTAAGCACATAGTTATGAGATAGTGAGATTCATCTCGAACTGGTCATGTCCCAACCAAGGGGATGATCCTCAATCTCAAGTTCCTCTTGGTTCTTGATGTGATGTTTACATTCCAATAAGAAAGTTGTTGCTGTCAGCATTAACCTAACCGAAGGTTAGGGTCGAATCCATAGGGAATATAGGGCATGACTATAGAGATCCACTACCAATCATTTTAAGCATTGATTACTAAAATCTCTAAATGGGGGGTTTTCTTTGTAATTCAAGAATAAAAATAAAAACTAAACTAACTAGGTAGGAAGACACTCAAATTTAGAGACAACTTGGGAATTGTGTTCCCCATGATTTATTGACTCGATAACCCTAGACAACACAACTCTAATTGGAAATTCACATGCAGGATGGTAACTTAGGTTCTTCCATCCACTTATGAAGGTGAAGGTCGAAGTTCACCATGGCGCATGGTCGGCAACCATGGTGTGCCAACTAACCATTACCTATTGTCTCAGTCAACCTCCCCTTGGTCAGGTTGGGTAGATTAGATGAGAACACTTCAGTCAAATTTTGTCATTCACTTCCCTTTGCTTATTCGTCACTACCTTGGTCAAGATCATGATAGTAGGTGGGGTTTGGTCTTGTCCACCACCAGACAACAATCGAAATGAAGGAAAATAAACAATGTATGCAAAACCCCAATCGAAGAAATGCACAAAGTCTAGGTTATTTCAAGTAAACTACTCATGGTTCCCACAACCCCAAGTTGTGGTTGCTTAGCTACTCATGGCTAAGGCAAAATCAATAATAATGCAAGTAAATGACATAGTTCAGAGTTTACCCAAAGCAATGAAGAGCAAGAACACCTTCAAATTGAAAACCACAAGCTTGGATTAATGGAAAATGAGTACAATGTGGGTTTTCAATCCACTAAAAGTAGGTCTTCATATTGAAAAATAAAAATCTACACTAAACCCTAAAAATGCTCTTAGAATATTTACAAGTATCTCTGAATGTCGAATCCCCCACAAAAGAAAACCTAACATTATCTATTTTACTAGATACAAAAACACCCTAAAAACTAAATAGAAAAGACAGCTAGCAGCAGATACGTCGCACAGGTATGACTTGTAGGGTGATCTACGAGTCGTAATCGGGGTCTCGTAGTCAGCATTTGGCATTTTGTACTTGACTGTATTATTACGAGTCGTAGCCCAAGAAATGACTCATATGCTCCTCTCATAATCTAAGCCTTCAGTTCTTTGTCTAAACTTTTAGCTCATTGTTTCTTGCTACGATCCCACCTATACGAGTCGTAGCGAGACCTATGACTTGTAGAGTGGCCTCGTAGCATTGACCTCCACTTAGTAGATTCCTGATTTTGCCACTATTTCTTGATACGAGAGTATCTTATGACTCATATCTTGGTCTACGACTCGTACGATGGATCGTATGTCCTGCACTTCAGCAAAATCTATAATTTTCTACCAAAATCAAGTCAACCCATCTTTTCTACAGTAACACCAAAAAAAACCATAAAATGTCGCATTAAGAACTTGAAAAATCCCTCGTTTTAGGAACCAAATGTGCTTTAATTTGACAATACATTGGTTCTAAGTAATCCTATGAAATCTTTAAAATATCTACTTAGTCAATTTATGACATATAGAATCATAGGTAGCAATCTTTAGAGTAGCTCGAACTACAGGACCACCAATTGAGAATTATCCTTTTATCTTTGGGACCTTATTAAACATATTTTAGGGCAAAGGTCACATGCTTATATCTTTGACAAATCATATATTCATAACTTAGCTTTAATGCCCTAATCATCATCATAAATCATGCAAAACACTACTTGAAACTTGGTGGGCTAACTCTTAAGTTAAAATATCATAAATCATGAAAATATGCTTATTCAAAATATGTAAAAAAGCCCACATTTCATCATTAACAATACTCATCATTAGGGTCATCGCCATTAACTTAAATACCTGCAAATACTTAGTAAAACGTCATTGGATATCATTGAGACCATCTTATAGTGTAAAATATCATAAAATCATCATTAACATGTATATTAACTTGAAGGAACTTAAGGAAAGGTAAAATACATTATGAAGGACTTTGTGAGTGAAAGGAGATCCACAAATCTAGCTCATACCTCAATTAGACTTCCAAGAAGAAGGATCTTGAATCCTTTGGGAAGAACTTGAAAACCCTAGCCATGCCTTGACCTTCTAAAGTGAGTATTTTTCCTTAGAAAATTTAGGAATAGGGGAATGAAAGAATAAATAAGGGTCCTAGGTATTTAAGGTTTGATTTAGGGCCCTCAAATCCCAAAAAAGATGTATTATAGGATTAGGATTTATGAAAATAACAAAGTTACCCTTTATTAGAACTACCAAATGAGAACTATGAAAGCTCGATTATGATCCATGGTTTAAACCAAGCACCGTAGTTTTGTCATCCTATGTTCCTTTTCCTATCTTCAGAAACTATTTTCTCGACCCAAACCATGAAACCTTTCTACAGGGTTGTTCTTTGACTTACACCTTATGGTTGGACTCATAGAGTCCTTCCACACTTACTCTATTTTCTTACTTCACTGGCATCATCTACGAAGGATTTATGTGGTCCGTACAATGGTCTACTGACCATGCTGTTAATCATAGGTCAGTTTTCGGAAACTCCAAATTTTCTTAATGTCTGATACTCTCAATTATGGCCCTTCCAATAGATCATCAAATATTTCACGAGTTGTCACGGGATTCGTGGGTTACCTCACACTTGGAAACTTTTTCCCTTTTCTAAAATTCATGTTTAAGAGGTATGAACTACAGGTCGTCATCCCATCTATGGGCCATAAGTAGTCTTCATGAACTGACTCCAAGTTATTCTTTAGTTCAACTTTTCCGCACTTCTAGACTCCTAAACTAAGGGTCGTTGCACATACTGTAAGGAAAAATGGAAATAGGTTAAATATAATGAAGAAGATGTATGCCAAAGTATTTTCCCTTTCGGGAGGAATACCAGGCAGATCTTTGAGAAAGACATCCCAAAACTCGTTAACCATGGGAATCAAATCAAGAGTAGGAGACTTGGACTTAATATCTCAAACTTTAACTATATGATAGATACACCCCTTAGAGATCATTTTCTAGGCTTGGAGGTACGAGATAAACCAACCCTAAAAAATAGAATTTCTACCCTCCCACTCAAGAACAGGCTTATTAGGAAACTAAAACTTGACCTTTGAGGTCGTACAATCTATAGATGCATAAGAAGCATGCGATCAATCCATCTTGAGAATTATATTAGAATTAAACATCTCATGCTCTAAAGGTCACATAGAAGGACTTTATGCAAGACTGAAACAGGACAACCTCGATATACTCTTTGGGAAACAATCGACTCATCCAGGGGAGTGTACACTAAAAATGGCTCTCACAAAAATATCAGGACTCAAAACATACTTAATAGCCAACAGAGGACTCACAAAAGATAAATTCACACCTGAATCAAACAAAGCATATGGATCAAAATCAAAGACTTTTAACATATCTTCCACCTCCTACCTAGCATGTAAAGTGTCATGACCCGTACCTAAAAATGGAAAATGTGACACCCGAAGGCATTCCATCCAGGCTTCATATTTATATTATAAGCATTCATAAGGTGAAATAAATATGACAAAGAGAATAAGCAAGTGGAACATATCATAATGGAAATGTCATAGTTTCCCTTAGGGGAATCACATCAAATCATAATCCCAAAAACATGCCTCTACATCAGTGCATCTTGGCAGGATCTAGAATATAGTTTAATAGCTCACCCTCAAAAGATACATTAAGAGAAGTAACAAAGTCTCAATAGAAAAGCATCACAAAAGGGATTTTTTCGAAGCATGGGAACTCACCAATTAGTCTTCAAGCTCACTTCGAATCTCACCATGAAATGGAATAGTTACCTAGTTGTCCATCCCTACATAGTCTCATGTAGGCAAAGAAGTATACATTAGTACCTAGAATGTAATAAGTCTGTAGGTATGCCATGAATCAAACAACATTCCAATGTAACATCAATTCCATAATCACAATCAATAAAGTAAGGACACAATAGGTATGAGAAATATAAGTTTACAATCATGAGGAGAAGCATCATAAAAATCCTTTCATAATCCTAACATAGCTATGTGGGAATAAGACCATATTCGACATATAAGATCATATCGACTATTATATTGAATCTTGATGTTCCCTCTACACATAGCAAAGAGGAATCTACTTTGCCAAGGTAGACTCGTTCCTCACCCTATGGGCTCTATCCTAGCAGAGTGAGGGCCCATTGCTTGACCTCCACCCTTTAGGCTCTATGCTTACATTGTGAGTGTCTATTAAAAGCTATATGGATCCATTACCACACCTTTAAGGCATATAAACATGAACATCATCCCTATTGTAAGGACTTGGACTTTGTATGACCTTAATGGTGCTTGAAAATTTGGTTCCAGAAAAATTTGGACAAAGGTGACACTTCATGTAAGTATTTACAGTCCGTATGAGGCTATACAGACTGCTTAAGGCTTCTTGAAGTGGCCCTTGGCCTTGTGTGGGAAGTGTTGGCCTTGACTTGGAAATATGAGACTAAGGCATACCACACATAGACCCCACACGGTCCATATGAGGCGTCATGGTCTATGTGGTGGATCGTGTGATAGCCTTGGCCTTGAAAATCCACAATTTTTGAGTCAAGGCATTTCACACGAACCCTATCAAAGACCAAATAGTCTTTTATGGTATGTGGTTTAGGGTCTTCATGGTCCTCCTTCATCAAGCCAAGTTCAAAGAAATTCCATTGGCTAAGCTTTTCACAAGAATAGATAGAAGGGTCAATTTTAAGTGGACATATATCTTAGCACAAATAAAACTAGGTGTCCCACAAATAATCATATTGAAGCTCCTTGAATTATCTTTCCAACACATCTAGTTTCACTGTATTCCAAGTTTGCATCAAGAAGTTATACCCGTATTCATTAATCCTGTTCGTGAAGAGTTTCCTGTAAATTGGCTAAATATGGTCACATGGGAGGGTTCACCATCCATGAGACCTTGTATAGACCATGATACCTTCTCATGAGATCCCTGGCAACAAATTTTATTCCGCTTCATTAATATTTTTTTTGTAATTATGGCTACTCCTAAGGGGCTTTTGTGACTTCCTATGTTATCCTAAGACCTCCAAATGAGCTAAACTCTATTTCTCTCATTGAAATTCATTCCTACACTTATGATTATATTGAAATCTCCTAAAAACTCTCTCAAGAACTCTTGTGAAGACTAAGCTTGGGAATCAAGGGAAAACTCTTTTCTTCATCAAATTTCTTCTTGAATCTCTTCCATTATCTAAGGTATGTGGGATTGATTCTTGATGTGCTATTAGATTACAACACATTTGATGCCTAAAACAAGGGATTTTTCAAATTCTTAATGTAACCTTTTATGATTTTTATGTGTTCTTCTGTTTTTCTTGCAGAAAATATAGGTTAGCATGATTTTGGGAGAAAATTACAGATTTTGATGAAGTTCAGGACATACGAGCCACCCTACGAGCCATAGCCCAAGCTAAGACTCATAGAGTGCCCTCGCAGTTGGAAACAGTGTCCAAAATTAGGAAGTTGCAAAGTGAATGTCAGTTATATGAGGCCAGCCTATGATTCGTACGTCTCACTATGACTCATTGGAAAGGGCCTCGTAGCCTGAAATAGTGTTGCAAAAATTTGGACCAAGAACTGCAACTGGGACTACGAGAAGACAATACAAGTCATAGATCAAACCATGACTCATAGCAATGGATCATGGAAGTCAAGTCTAAAATGCCAAGTACTAACTACGAAAGCTTGACTACCACTCGTAGGTCACCTATGAGTCGTAACTGCGAACCATATCTACTACCAGCTGTATTTTCTATATTATTTTTAGGGTCTTTTTATAAATAGTACAAATAGTTAATGATAGGGTTTTGAAAGAGGGACTAGACATTACACATTTTTCATTATCTTGAACATTCTTAGAGAGCATTTTCTTAGCGTTTAGAGTAGATTTTAGTTTTTAATTTTGAAGACCCAGTTTGGGGGTTTTGAAATCACTTGTACTCAAACTCCATTGTTACAAGCTTGTGGTTTCAATATCAAAGTGGTATTGTTCATCATTATTCTTGGGTAATCCCTCACCTATGTCTCTTTTATTTGTGGTTTGTGAATTTGCCTTAGCCATGAGTAGCTAAGCACCAACAACTTGGGGTTGTGGGAACCATGAGAAGTTGACTTGAAATAACCCAGATTTTCTGTATTTCTTTGATTTGGTATTTGCATGCATTGTCTATTTTCTTTCATTTTGAATGTTTTTTTGGTAGTGGCCAACACTAAATCCCATATACTATCAAGAGCCCAACCAAGGTAGTGACGAATAGGAAAAGGAAAGTAGATGACACGATTTGATTGATGTGTTCTCATCTAATCAACTAAACCTGATCAAGGGGAGGTTGACTGCGATAATGGGTAATGGTTAGTTGGCACACCATGGTTCCTGACCAAGCACCATGGTGAAATTCGACCTTAACCTTAATAAGACTACTGAAAGAACCTAAGTTACCATCCTGCATGTGATGTCCCAATTAGGGTTATGTGGTATTTGAGTTAACGAATCATAGGGAACATAATTTACAAGTTGTCTCTCAAATTGATTGTCTTGTCGCATTAATAGTGTAATATCTTAGTTATTCTTCATTTTGAATTGCAAACCCCCTCCCGCCCCCCATTCAAGAGAATATAGTGATTGATGTTTGAAATAATTATTAGTGGATCAATATAGTCAAGCCATGTATTCCCTGTAGATTCGACCCAAACCCTTGGTTAGGTGTATACTTTACTATGTCCACTTTATTGTTGTAGCATGAACATCCAAATTATGGTGCCGTTGTTGGGGAATACGATGAGGTTTTGACTTGATTTCATCAGTGATCAATTGAAGTGTTAATTTCTTAATTCACTTATATTTTACTTTTTTTGTTTTCTTTTGTTTCTTTCCAAGGCATAAAAACAATTTGTGGAATGTCTCTGATCACAACATTAGCCTTCACATACACCCATGTACAAGAAGCTATATTATAATGCAGACACTTGATTATCAGTTGATCAGATGGTGAGTTTCCCGACTAACATCCAATAGTCCAATCAAGACCATTGGTGCCAAGGTCAAGGAAACTGCAATTGGACCTATGGAAGAGAATATGCTTATAGATATAGCCAGGGTGGTTATTATGAGAAAAATAAGGGCCCAAACGCCGAGTGGAGTAATGGAGATGCTTCCAGAAATGATCCTTATGTGCCACCACACCATCATGACATAGGTACAAGCAATTCCCGAGTCAAGGAGATGTTTGATCACCTTTTGAAGAAGGCTGAGACACGAGATGAGACTTTATGCGGAATGAGATCAGAAATTACAATCATTAATCAGAAAATGGAGTCTCATTATGTGGCTATCAGATAGCTTGAACAATAGTTTAGTCAAGTATTGACTCTGCTTATCAGTGTTAGAGTGGTAGATCGCCTAGCAATACAGTTCAAACTCCAAAGAATGAAGAGCATTGTATGGCAGTAACTACTAGGGGTGGAAAAAGCACCATTGATCCTCCTATGTCGATTGAGATAAAAGATGTTTGTGTGGAGATAGATGCGAATAAGGATGTGGTTTAAGGAAATGTGTGTGGCAAGGATGTGGTAAATGAATTAGTTGAAGAGCCAAAGCAGTGCAAGCTTGTCCCAAGGCCTCCTCCTCCTTTCCCTCAAAAACTCAAGAAGAGGGAGGAGGAAAGCAAGGTCAAGCACTCTTTATCCATGTTAAAACACCCATCTATTAACATCCCTCTCATCGCGTGAGAGAAGAAGATTCCCACCATATCCTGCATAATTAGAGACGTAGAGTTCGCAAGGGCACTATGTGATCGAGGTGCCAGCATATATCTGAAGCCCCTTGCAGTTTACAAGAAGCTTAGATTGGGAGCCTCTACTCCAAATAACATGCAATATCTAGTACTCGTTCCCCTCATTTTTATGCCACCACCCTTTGAGCATAATGGAAAATTAGAAAAGAAATTAAGGGTCTTATTCATAAGTTCAAGATGGAAGAAAAAGCAAAAAATGTGAAAGAGCAAGGTTTGAGAAATTCATGAACTCTGAGTAGCCAAGTGATCTAAGTCATGACACGATCATAAATCAAGTGTTTCTTGGGAGGCAACCCAAGGTATGTTTTATTTTACCCCTATATTCTCTATTGTTGCATGATTTGATGCATTGAGGACAATGCATAACTTTTTCAATGGGGTGTGGGTAGTTATGGATCTTGGTGAAGTCTGAGTAGCTTAGGGTCCATAACCACCCCAAATTTTGAACTCAAGGTTTTCTCGTTATGTTTCGTTTTCCTTATGGATGAGTTTACTTTCTGTTGAACTGGCATGTTTAGGTGTTATAGATATTTTGTAGATATATAGTGATTATTAATTTTGGCATGTGCATAACTTGAGTGGTTTTATGAATGTTTTGAAAAATTAGGTTCCCTCAAAAATTTTAGGGTTGTTCGTTACCATTGTAATCTTGCATATGATTAGTTTGGCAATATTTGTTCAGATGAAGAGAAGGCAAGTTGATGCTTTAAACATGACCTGTGAGCCTACGTTGATTGTGTATGCAATATTATGTGTGTGTGAGCTTATTTTGTCATGTTCATATATTATGTACTGATTCAGAACTTGCCTTGTTACTCTAAGAATGGATTAGACATGTGATTGATTAGGAAAGGACCTTAGGCCATTGTTCTTTAAGTTAGTCCACTTTTGCCTAAATAACCTACTAAATGTAGTGGTTTAACCTTTGTTCCAAAAGTTTGACCTTTACATATAGCTAGCCTAGCCTTGTTTTGTGAAATACCTTGATGTTAGCCCTGGTCTATCCTTGAACATATGAACCATGATATAGGCAAAAAGCCTAAGTTGAGGGTTGCTACCAAAAGTGGCCCTAGTTTGAGGAATCGATATTGTATACTTCACCTCAAGCTAAAAGCTTAAGTTGAGGGTGGCTTGTATTGTGGTAAAGTAATGAAAATGAGGTGATTAGTGGGGAAGGGAATGAAAGAAAGAAGAGAAAATCATGTGCCGAGTGAGAGAAAAAGAAAGAAAAGCTTCCTTTAATTGAAAAGAATAGCAAAATGAGTTCGAAAATGAGACACGGCCGAAAAAGGAAAAGAAAGCACCAGAAAAGCTTGAAAATGAAGAATAAGGGAGGACATAACGAAAATGGCTAAGTTGTTGAGTCCAAAGTGTTGAAAAACATGGTTCAAGGATAGCTTTTAGTCACTACTTGTATAAAATATCATACCAAAGCCCCATGAGCCTGCGTTACAAGCCTATAAAGTTCTAGAGTGATCTTAACTCAACTAATCGATAGTCTGGAGTATGAGTATATGGGCAAGCCTATGGTGTTGGTTATCACGCATGAATTCCATTTGTGAGAGTGAGGATGCTTGCATAGTCCCTGAACTTTGAATCATTTTTGAGTGAGATGGAGGGACTTCTTTTTTATGAGGGCATTTACATGACATGATTGGCATATGACTTGTTCGGTGATTGTGAATTGTTCATACTCCTTCGCACATCATAATTGGATTCTCAGATATACCATCATGTCTTGGTTTGCTTGGTGGCTATTCAATCAGATTTTGAAAATGAGAATTGGGTACCTGAGTTGGGATTGAGTGATGTATATGCCATTACGATAGTTGCTATATTTTCCCTACTGTCTATTTAGATCAATTCATCGCTTGAGGATAAGCAATAATTCTAAGTCGAGGGTGTTGATGTGCTGTCAAAATACAGCATATTTGATGCATGAAACAAGGGATTTTGCAAGTTCTTAATGCGAATTTTTATGATTTTTATGTGTTTTGTGTTGTTCTTGCAGAAAATACAGGTTAGCATGATTTGGAGAGAAAATTGCAGATTTTGATGAAGTTTAGGACATACGAGTCACCCTTTGAGTCATAGTCCAAGATAAGAACCATAAAGTGCCATCGCAGCAGGAAACAGTGTCCAAAATCAAGAATTTGCAAAGTGAAGGTCAGCTATATAAGGCCAGCCTACGAGTTGTATGTCTCATTACGACTCATTGGAAAGGGTCTTGTAGCCTGAAACAGTGTTGCAAAATTTAGACCAAGAACTATAACTAGGGACTAGGAGAAGACACTATGAGTCATAGATCAGATCACGACTCGTAGTAATAGATCATGGTAGTCAAGTCCAAAATGCCAAGTGCTGACTACAAAAGCCTGACTACCACTTATAGGTCACGCTATAAGTCGTAACTGTGAACTATATTTGCTGCTAGCTGTATTTTCTATTTTATTTTTTAAGATCTTTTTGTAAATAGTATAAATAATTTATGATAGGGTTTTGAACGAGGGACTCGACACTTACATATTGTTCATCATCTTGAACATTCTTAGAGAGCATTTTCTTAGGGTTTAGAGTAGATTTTAGTTCCTAATTTTGAAGACCCCAGGTTCTGAAATCACTTGTACTCAAACTCTATTGTTGCAGACTTGTGGTTTCAATATCAAAGTGGTGTTGTTCTTCATTATTCTTGAGTAATTTCTCACCTATGTCTCTTGTATTCATGGTTTTTTTATTTTTCCTTAGCCATGAGTAGCTGAGCACCCAATACTTGGGGTTGTGGGAACCATGAGAAGTTGACTTGAAATAACCCTGATTTTGTGTATTTCTTTTATTGTGTATTTGCATATATTGTCTATTTCCTTTTATTTTGAATGTTGTTTCGTGGTGGCCAACTCCAAATCCTACCTACTATCAAGATCCGGACCAAGTTCAGTCATCAAAAGTCCCTCCAATTCAATCAATATCGATAAGATGTCGTGACCACTTAGGCTTGGTTTATTTGTCATAAAAGAAAGTTTCATGGGTTCATTGATTAGTACACCTCTGGTGCTGGTAAGGCTGGGACCGTGGTCGTCCATCGCCAGTTTACCAGCCTTATCTAATCTCTTGATTTCTTTTTTTTCGTAGTGACAAATAGGAAAAGGGAAGTAGATGACAAGATTCGATTGATGTGTTGTCATCTAATAAACAAAACTTGATCAAAGGGAGGTTGACTGGGATAATAGGTAACGATTAGTTGGCACACCATGGTTGCCGACCAAGCGCCATGGTGAATTTCAACCTTCACCTTCACAAGAGGGATGGAAGAACCTAAGTTATCTTCTTGCATGTGATGTCTCAATTAGGGTTATGTTATCCGAGGTACTTATGTTAATGAATCATGGGAACACAATTTCCAAGTTGTCCCTCAAATTGATTGTCTTCTCGTATTAGTAGTGTAGGATTTTAATTGTTTTTCATTTTGAATTGCAAACCCCCCTAATTCTAGAGAATATAGTGATCGATGCTTGAAATAATTGTTAGTGGATAAATATAGTCAAGTCAAGTATTCCCTGTGGGTTCGACCCTAACTCTTGGTTAGGTTTATACTTGACTGCGACCGTTTTATTGTTGGAGCGTGAACATCAATTCTTAGCCCCTTTCAACCAAGAAGACCCAAACTTTTTTCACTTGAATTTCATGAAATTTTTCTTACTTTAATTATGGGTTTTGCAGATTATTATTTATTAAATTCAATTGAAGTATGGACTATGCTTTATTGATATTTTGGGTTGATTTAAGCCTTAATATGTTGAATTACATTATTATTATTATTATTATTATTATTATTATTATTATTATTATTATTATTATTATTATTATTATTATTATTAT
>JAABOM020060131.1:0-12148 GCA_011800125.2 Solanum clarkiae
TATAAAGAAATTTGGCTTAGTATGTGCTTACGTGTCCCTATCGGGCACTGGTCACGACCCCAGGGTGGGGTGTGACAATTTTATAAAATAAATCAACTTAAAATCAGTAAATAAACATGAAACGTACATTATTTGAATTTAAGGAACCACAATATTTAAAACCCCAAACTAAAGTAAGCAAAATTCATGAGAAATGCTAGCAAAGTTTTGGTTCTCTTTGGTAGGAAGGAACCAAAGATCAAACCCACATACCCATGCCCAATGAAGAAAGCCCAAGAGAATCTGAAGAAGATTTGAGTTAGTCTTGAATCTCCAAGCTTGAATCTCATAAGTATTCTTGAGAGGAATTTTTGGGTGAGTGTGCAATGAGAGAATGAATTGAATAATTTGAATGGGTTTTTAGATTATTAGGGAATCATAAGATAACATAGGAAGTCCCAAAAGATCAATAGGATAAACCAAAATTTATGAAAATGTCATTAATAAAACGGATAGAAAAATTTGGCGGTAACCACTTCAGGGAAGGGTACACAGATCGTGTTACACTACAGGTTTATATACAGTGCCCGTGAACCCACACTTATACAAAAATTCTGAAAATTAAAACCTTGACTTACAACTTAGAATTTTGAGCACAAAAGTGAGCTCTATAGTTGTCCACACGACCGTTGGTAAGCCACACGGTCCGTGTGATGTGCCCTTATGCCCACACTTGAAGAATTTTTGTGGAAGAAGAGTCCCCACGGCTGGCTATATAGCCAGTGAGCCTCACCACGGTTTGTGGGGCAGGGCGTGACACCAACCTTAGCGAAAAACACGTCCCACACTACAAGTGAGCAATACTTAGAATTTTCTTCCAACTTTGAGGGTCATACTACTGGCCACACAGCCAGTGGCAAGCCACACAGCTAGTGGCAAGCCACACAGCCAGTGGCAAGCCACACGACCCGTGATCCAGGCCGTACCCCATGCCTTGTTTCTAAAAACTCCCAAAACTTAAATTCCATGGAAAAGTGTTGCACCACTAGAGGCCATATGGCTAGTGACTAGGCACACGACTCATGTTCTCCTTGGGACGACACTGGTTCAAATTTTGTCCAAAATGAGATTTTCAAATTTCAAAGATGTCGTATGATATCCGAGTCATTACATCATCTCCTTCTTGGGAATATTCGTCCCTAAATATGCAAGGACAAGGCTTGAAAGACTTGACTTATAACATGGAACTCCAAACACAAGGTACAATCCACAATTCATCATTTGAAAACCATAAAGTACTCAAAACTCATGCCGAAACATTATAAAATCATTCAAAACATTATAAAAATCATCTTAATGCACATATAAGCATGTCATGCCATGAGACTCAAGAATGAAAGGATGAGAATCATTTAGAAGATGAAGAACCTAGTATCTTAGGCTTGAGTAGATTGGAAAAGATAGGGATATCGCTTCGTCATGTCTAACTCTGCCTCCCATGTAGCACTCTCCACTTATTGGTTCCTCTAAAGCACCTTTACCAAAGCTAAATCCTTATTATGAATCCGTTTCACTTATCTATCCAAAATCTCTACCGAAACCTCCTCATAAGACAAGTTCTCCTCAAGCTCAATACGTTCCAAAGGCACAATAGTGCTAGGATCACCAGCCATCTTTCTTAATATTGACACATGGAAGACCGGATGAACCATACTCATGCGACCTTACCAATTCTTTTCAAAATTATATAGGGTCTCACAAACCTTGGGCTCAATTTTCCTTTCTTGCCAAACCGAACCACACCCTTCATGGGTGAGACCTTCAAGTATACGCAATCACCAACATTAAATTCAAGGTCTCTCCTTCTCACATCGGAGTAGGACTTTGGCCTACTTTGTGTCATCTTCAACCTCTCCCTTATCAACCTCACCTTCTCCAAAGATTCCATAACCAAATCTGGACCTAACAAAACTATTTCCCCCACATCAAACCACCCAATCGAGGATCTACGATGCCTACCATATAAAGCTTCAAAGGGACCCATGTCAATACTAGAATGGTAGCTATTGTTATAAGCAAACTCAATGAGTGGAAGATGTCTATCCCAACTAACCTTGAAATCCAAAACACAAGCCCTAAGCAGGTCCTCAAGAATTTGAATTGTCCTTTCGGTTGACCATCTGTTTGAGGATGAAAAGTTGTGGTAAGCTTGACCTTGGTACAAAGACCCTTTTGGAAGGATCTCCAGAAATGAGAAGTGAATTGAGCACCATGATCCGAGATAATAGATAATGGTACCCTATGCAATCCAACCAACTCATGGATATATAGCTTGGCATAATCCTTGGCACCATAAGTGGTTTCAATCAGTAGAAAGTGAGCCGACTTTGTCATTCTATCAATGACAACCCAAACGGAATCAACGTGCTTCCTCGTCTTTAGCAAACCAACAAAAAATCCATGTTGATCTCCTCCCACTTCCAAGTAGGAATTTCTATATCTTAGGCTAGGCCACCTGACCTTTGGTGTTTGGCTTTCACTTTTTGGAAATTGTGACAACCGGCTACAAACTTATCCTTCTTCAAACCACCCCACCAATAAATCTCCCTCAAGTCTCTATACATTTTTGTGGAACCGGGGTGAATAGAGTAGGACGAATTATGTGCCTCTTTCAAAATCAACTCTCTCGAGTCATCAACATTAGGCACATATAGTCTACCTTGGTACATAAGGATACCATCTCCCCCTAGGGAGAAAACCTCCACTTTGCCATCCTTCACCAAAGATTTCAATTCTAGTAAGGTGGGGTCAAGGTCTTATTTGGACTTAACCTATTCAATAAAATAGATTTGGAACCATCAATAACCACCACACCTCCATTATCAACTTCACTCAACCTAATCCCCAACCTAGCAAACCCGTGAACTTCTCTAGCCACCTCCTTATTTCCTTCATCAATGTGAGCTATATTTCCCGTGGACACTCTACTTAGAGCATCGGCCACGACATTAGCTTTGTTGGGATGATAGTGCACACTCATGTCATAATCCTTAAGGAGCTCTAACCACCTTCTTTGTCTCAGATTGAAATCTCTTTGTGCGAACACATATTGAAGACTCTTGTGGTCAGCAAATACATCTACATGAATCCTATACAAATAATGATGCCATATTTTGAAAAGCAAACACCACGGCCTCCAATTCAAGATCATGAGTGGGATAATTACGCTTATGCACCTTTAGTTTCCAACAAGTATATGTTATAACCTTGCCATTTTGCATCAATACACACCCCAAACCAATCCTTAAGACATCACAATAAACCACAAATCCTTCTAACCCTTTTGGTAAAGCTAAGATAAGAGCGGAGATAAGCTTGTCTTTCAAAGTTTGAAAACTTCTTTCACATTTATCGGTCCAAATAAATTTTGCCTTCTTTTGTATCAATTTTGTCATAGGGGAAGCAATTGAAGAGAAGTCATTCAAAAATCTCAAGTAGTATCCCACCAAACCCAAGAAACTCCTAATATCCATCGGAGTCAAGGGCCTAGGCCAATTCCTTATCATTTCTGTCTTCTTAGGGTCCACTTTAATTCTATCGCCTGACATCACATGCCCTAGGAATGCAACTTCTTTCAACCAAAATTCACATTTATCAAATTTAGAAAATAACTTTTCATCTCTTAAAATTCGCAACACCACCCTCAAATGACTTACATGCTCTTCTTCACTTTGTTAATAAATCAATATGTCATCTATGAAAACTATCACAAACATATCAAGGTAGGTTTTAAAGACCCTATTCATGAGATCCATAAATAGCGCCAGTGCATTAGTTAACCCAATTGACATCACCACAAATTCAAGATGCTCATACCTAGTCCGAAAAGCCATTTTGGGAATATCACACTCCTTCACTCTCACTTGGTAGTATCCAGACCGAAGATCAATCTTAGAAAAATGACTATCCCCTGGTAATTGATCAAATAGGTCATCTATCCTTAGTAGAGGATACTTGTTCCTGGTAGTAACCTTATTGAGTTATCGATAGTGGATGCACATCCTAAGTGAGCCATCTTTCTTTTTCACAAACAACACCGGTGTACCCCAAGGTGATTTACTAGGCCTTACAAACCCCTTTTCCAACAAATCCTTTAGTTTCTCCATCAACTTCTTTAAGTCCGCCAGGGCCATACGGTAAGGACGAATAGAAACAGGTTGTGTATCGAGGAGGAGGTCTATACCAAAGTCTATTTCTCTTTCAGGAGAAACACCGCGAAGCTCATCGGGAAAGACATCAAGAAACTCGTTGACCATCGGAGTTGACTCAACAGGAAGGACCTTAGACTCAACATCCCTAACTTTTACAAGACGATAAATGCAACCCTTAGAAATCAATTTACGAACCCTAAGACAAGAGATGAACCTACCCTTTACCACCAAGTCATGATCGACCTACTCAAAGATGGGATCACTAGGAATTTAGAACCTAATATTACGGGTTCTACAATCAATGGAAGCATGATATGCATGTAACCAATCCATCCCAAGAATAATGTCAAAATCCACCATGTCAAGTTCAACGAACTCACAAGGCAAGACTTTAATATAGACACGAGATAATCCATATAGACCTTTCTAGCCACAATGGACTCATCAATATGGTTAGACACCTCATAGGGTTCAAACAACAATTCGGAGCACACATGGAGTCTAGTAGCAACAAAAGGAGTAATGAAGAAAAGAGTGCCACCTGGATCTAACAAAGCATACACATCATAATCAAAAAGCTTTAACATACCGATTACAACATCGGGTACCTTATCCACTCCTTGTCTCCCTTGAAGAGCATAAAACTGATTATAACATGGAGCACCTCCATGTTGGCCACCTTGGGCCCTTTGATCAGCATTAGTGCCTTGTCCTTGAGGACGACCATCCTTGCCCTTGTTTTGAGTATAGAGGCGATCAACAATCTTGTGTCCTACTTTCCCACACCTATAGCAATTATTTGAATCCCTCAACCACTTGCTATTATGATTCCTTCCATATTTTGGGCACCTTAGAAAACTTGTCCCACCGTTACCACCTTGGAACCTTGGGTTAGGCACCCCATCATTAGCAAACCTCTTGTTTAGAGCATTAGAGGACCCTTGACCTTGAAATCTGTGACCTTGTTGAAAATGACCACCCTTAGCACCTTGGAAACCACCATCAAACTGAGCCTTCTTGGACTCTCCACTTCTCCTCTTTCTAATCTTCTCCCCCTCAAGTTGTTAGGCGTAGGTCATGAGTCGAGATAGGTCCATGTCACCCAAAAGCATAGCTGTAGAACTCTTTATTCACCAAATATAATACCACCAACACAAACTTGTTCATTCTTTATCTAGGATCAGCAACCAAATGAGGAGCATACTTTGAGAGCTTGTTGAATTTGAGGGAATACTCTCTCACACTCATAGATCCTTGTTTGAGGTTCATATCCATCATCTTTGCCTTTTTCAACTCAATAGGGAAGAAGCGATTGAGGAAAGAGGCCTTGAACTCCTCCCAAGGAATGACATTATTGTTCCCTCTCTCCAATTTCCATTGAGCAAGCCAAATTTGAGAAACTCCTTTGAGTTGGTAAGCCCCAAACTCTGCTTTCTCTTTCGAAGTCAGCCCCTGATAGCAAGCACCTTATACACCACATCAATAAACTCTTGGGGGTTCTCTTTCGATTTGGAACCATGAAACTCTGGAGGGTTCATCCTTGTAAAGTCCCTCATCTTTGAGGCCGAAGTAGGAGCATGAGGATCTTGGGCTCCTTGATTCAATTGATTGGCCATAACATATGCTAACATAGTGATGGCATTCCAGAACTCAACTTGTGTAGCCCTTTCTCCTTGAGAAACTTGATGAGTCGGACCCTCCTCCGGTGTGCCGGCCCTCTGTGGTCTCCCTCTTTATAGTGGCATGATCTAGAAGAGAAAAAGAGAATTCGTTAGTGGAGGAAGCCTTATTTTTAACCCTAGAGTATGGCATAGATCATAAAGAAGTGAAACATTTCCTAAAACGCCTCGTAGCCTCATATTCATAGTTATGGCACGCTTCACAACCATGAACAAAACTCTACTTGATGCGGTCTATTGGATTTTCGAGGACAATTAACAACTTAGTGCTCTGATACCAAGCTTATCATGACCTAAGCCTAGGGTCTAGACGTGACACGACGAATGAGGAACCCGAAGGAACCCCAAACAAGCCTCTTGACGTATCACATACACATCCTTGGTTGCGGAAGAAAAATAGATAAAAAAACAAGTAATATAGAACATAAGGGAAGCGGGACTAAGAAAGTCTCTCATAAGAACTTAAGAATAATAGGAGTCAAGCTCTTTAATACACACCAACATATTATCCAACGTCACCTCTACTAATAGATAGGGCGGGGCCCAAGATATATCTCAGGCTCACCCTCGTAGATAAGTATCCAAAATGTACAAGATATAGTCTTAACACAAATATAAAAGAAAAAAGACATTGCCCCCAGATATGAGAACTCACCAAAAAGCTAACTTGAACGATCCGTCTAGCCATGTGGAGGTGGAGGACCAATAGGAGCTCCGGTTCCTACATGGTGATATCATGTAGGCATAGAGTATGCATCAGTATTTGAAATGTACTAAGTATGCGGGGTGTAATACAACAAGAATCATAAGCCATGTTAATCAAGATGCTTAATCATAATAAATAGACACGAGCTCAACATGACATGTATAATAAATGCTTATGCTAAAGCTTACATGAAAATAATCGTACATGCATAACATGAGTAACACCATAAGGTGACATGAGTAGTTCATCCAAATACTTTGTACTAGAAGGTGAGGCATACAACTTAGTTTATAACCCCATTTTAGTAGGTAATGGATAGTCCATGAGGGGTAGATATAGGATAGGTTATAACCCCTTCGTGTAAGCATAAGGCAATGTATAGTGTTAAGTCGTACATGAGGGTAAGGCACACAACTTAGTTCATAACCTCTTCATGTAGATATTTGCCTTGTACTAGAGGGTAAGACATACAACTTAGTTCATAACCCCTTCTAGTAGGCTTCACAACTCACATGAGCATAAAACATAGCATAAGAGCTCAATAATTTGCTTGTAGAATATAGAAACCTTACCATGGATTCAACACATGCTTGGGAGCCCATAACTTAATAATAAGAACACTTATCAAAATCAATATATTATCAAAATCATATCATAATACATAATTGGGCTTAACCTACATCATAATTTTTAAAATAATCCAATGTCATGGATGATGTGAGAAAAACATGGGTAATTAGGATTCAATCTAAAATCAACATTATAATATGAAATTAAAGCAAATCCATAATTAAATCTCCATTTGAAATCATAATATAATCACTCATACATAAACAAGCCTTGAAAGGGACATACGTGTTTATAATTTCATAAGCTCAAAATAAATCACCATTTAATAATTTAAATAAACATAAAATCAGTAAATAAACATGAACCATACATTATTTGAATTTAAGGAACCGCAATATTCAAAACCCCAAATTAAAGTGAGCAAAATTCTTAAGAAATGCTAGCAATGTTTTGGGTCTCTTTAGTAGGAAGGAACCAACGATCAAACCCACATACCTAGACCCAATGAAGAAATCCCAAGAAAATTTGATGAAGATTTGAGTTAGTCTTGAATCCCCAAGCCTGAATCTCACAAATATTCTTGAGAGGAGTTTTTGAGTGAGCATAAAATGAGAGAATGAATTGAATAATTTGAATAGGGTTTTAGGTTATTATAAAACCTTAACATAGTATAGGAAGTACCAAAAGACCATTAGGATAAATTGAATTTACAAAAATGTTACTAATAAGACAGATAGAAAAATTTGGCCATAACCACTTCAGGAAGGTTACACGGACCGTGTGACACTACACAATTCTTGTACAGTACCCGTGAACCCACACTTAGACAAAAGTTCGAGAAATTGGAACGTTGACTCAATACGTAGAATTTTCAGCACAAAAGTGAGCTCAACGGTTGGCCACACGACCAATGGAAAGCCACACGGTCCATGTGGTGTGCCCTTGTGCTCATACTTGAAGAATATTTGAAGGATGAAGAGTCCCCACGGCTAGCCATATGGCCAGTGCGCCTCACCACGGTTCATGGGGCTGGGCGTGGCACCAACCTTTGCCAAAAACACTTCCACACTATGAGTGAGCAACACTTATAATTTTCTTCCAACTTTGAGGGCCATATGGCTGGCCACATGGCCAGTGGAAAGCCACATGACTCGTGAACCAGCCGTACCCCATGCCTTGGTTCAAAAAACTCCCAAAACTTAAATTCCATGACCAAGTGTTACACTACTGGAGGTCACACGGTTAGTGCCAAAGCACACGACTCGTGTGGTCCTCCTTGGGACGACACTTTAGTCAAATTTTGTCCAAAATGAGATTTTTAAATTTGCGAAGACGTCGTATGATATCTAGGTCATTATAGTGTATGTCATCATTTCTTTAAATGTCTTGTTACTATTATACTGATTTCATTTAGATATTAAATTATTCTGATCGAATTTCAAATATCCATGCAAAAAGGGATGAACGTGTTACTGTAGGCAATCAAACACGAGAAAAAAAACCTACCAACATTAGTCCAAGGGAATAAATGACCATACCTCAAATCTCCAACTAACTTAAAATTGAAGTTTGGTAGTCATCTTACTATATTCACAGGTTAAACTGGATAATACAAAATAACTTATCAAAAAATAAATAAAAAACACTAAAATTGACATATTTAACAAAGAAAGAAAAATTTCAAATCCTACAAAAGAATCTAATAATTATCACATGAATCAATCAAATGTCTAAAATTAGGAGAAAGTCTAGCATACAAGTGACGTAAAGCAAGCAGAAAATATAATCATTGCCAATATAAGGCATAACGGTATGAACGAAAGGCCAAGGAGTTTCCTTAAATATAAATTTTAAAACTTTGATTCACGACAAGGATCATAATAAGTTTCACAATATTTATTACTATTTATTTTAAATATTTTTAGGGCTCCTTTGTCATGTACACCAGAAAAAAAAAATCTCTCAACATTCTCCATATTTTTCATCTTACTATATATCTTAGGGCTCCTTAATCTTTTAAGATTATAGTTCATATTATATAATTATTTAAGAAATTTTTTTCCTACATAAAGAATGCTCCTAACTAATTAATATTGCCAATATACATGATTTTCAAGGTAGTAATTAAAAAAAAATACAAGTTTACACTACTTTATGCAAATACAAATTCAATCATATGCCGAACAGTATCAATTATAAACTGACAAAAAGTTCCTAATTTTTTTTACTCAGGGAATAGAATATTAGATCGATCTTTGTTTAAGAAAATAATAAATAATTCTTTTATAAGTTAAGAAAACCCTCTTCCTCAATCTAAGATACTATATATAAGTATGGTGTAATAGTGATACAATCTTACCTTTCCAGTGCAAGTAAAAAATTATTTTGAAATATAGAAGTACAAGAAATTTCTAGCTAAACAAATAAAGGAATGGATAAATAATGATGTGAACCGTTTAATTTGTCAAGATGATAAAAGCATAAATTTTCTGCTTGAATTTTTTAGATACCTGCGAAATGGCCTTTGCTTATTTAAGATAAAAATGAACCTACAAAGGAAAAGAACTCAATTAGAAATAATACTCAATAAAAACTCATAAATTTCAAGAATAGACTAAAATGTAAAAATCACAAGCAAATTTACCTCTTTAATCATAGGTACTATCAAGATTTCAATTGATTAAAAAAAAAAATCTAAACTTAAACCTGTTTTTTCATTGATGACAATTTTGAAGGAATAGTCTATTTAAACCTAAATAAAGATAGAAAATTAATGTAACTAATATTAATTAGTTAAAGAAATTTTTATAATCCTAAAATGATTCTTAAAGCTACACAAAATTTGTATAAATAGTTATTTTATATATTTTCATTAATTCATCTAATAATACAATAACAACATACCCAATAAAATTTCACAAGTGGGGTCTGGGGAGGGTAAAATGTATGCCGACCTTGCCACTACCTCATAGGAATTATTATCTAATAATAAAACTTGATAATCTTAAAAATAGCAAATTATATAAAAAGAATAAATTATCAAATAATAATTTATGAAAATACAGTACAAAAATAAAGCAGAAAAAATAATAATGTAAATTCAATTGACATTACTTAATACTATGCTATTTTAGAACTTTATTATTTTTAGAAAGAAAATAAAGAAGTACTATTCCAACTTAATTAAATTTATGTAGTTGAGCTCTTGTAATGACCCTCCGGGTCATTTTTGTGGTTCTATAATTATTTTATCAGTTTGAGCATTTGCTTATTGACCCCAAGCTATTTGTAATTTATTGACACTGATCATGCGGTCGTTGGGTGAATCATTTGACAATTATATAACTTTTTGAGTTAAACGAGAGATTATAACCATAAAATAAATTTTTAGGTAAAGTTCTAGTAAACAAGCTCGGAGCAGAATTCTGATAGTTCCATCAACTTCAGAACGATCACATTAGGCTAGAGGCATGTTCGGTGCAATTTTATTGGGTTTTACAAATTTAGCCGCCGTAAAGGGTTAGTAGTTGACTTTAATAAACTTCCTTGGGAAACATACCCCAAATGGAAATTCTGACCACACTGTTGGATCTAGAAAGTCGAGTTTGGTCAAGGAGGACCTTTTGTTCAATTTTTGGGACTTCCGGGTATATTTTGGGCCCTTTGGTAGATTTATATATTAGGAAATGGGACCCATATTGGAATAAAACGACCTCCAATGGGAATTTCAACTACACCATTGAATCAGGAATGTTGTTTCCGATTAGATTTCATATATGGATGGTAGTTTTTCAATTTCGAGTTAGGTCGGAGTATCAAAATTAAGTTTGAATAGTTGATGAAAATTAAAAGGGCGCACTGACGTGGTCAAGTGAGGGCCTGCCACATGGTAGGCGGTTCAAATTAAAAAAAGAATATAAAAAAGATATATATAAAAAGGTGTCCAAATCAGGAAAAATTTCCATAAATAGATCACAAGATAACACATTCAACATGCAACTTTCAAGATCGATTTCTCTTCCGTTTTTGAGTCGATTTTGGTTATTCAAAAAGCTAATTTGTATTATTTTCCAAGGGGAACACCATGGAAGCTTCGGAAATTGATTTTGGCGCATCGTCTGAGGTAAAAATTGATGTTTCACTGTCGTATATTGAATTTGATTTCGGAAACTTCGACATGTGGATGAAATTTGGGTCTATTCTATATGTTTTTGTGAGGCGCACATCATGAAAATGTCAAAATCAATTGATAGTGCCCCGTTTGGTGCAAAAATACAATTTTCACTGTTGTTTATCACGTGCTTTTCCGAAAAATTTTGAAATATGATATCTTGGCTGTTTCTTATTGGAATTAAGTAAAATTTTAGTCTAAACTATACTAAATTTTGTGATCTACATCATGGTATATGCAGATTCTATTAATTTGACTGTATTTTTAAGGAATCTGACACAGAAACTGTTGTTCATGTATATTATTTTTCGATAAGAAATGTCATGTATTTTTGAGTTGTTTCTAATTGTTCTGAGCCTCGTTTTGAGATTAATTTTTGGATATAGACTCAGGTTGATAGGATCATTTTACAGGGGTTGGTTTGGTAATTTGGGCGCGGGCCTCGATTTTCCCTGTTTTAGTCGTAATTGATGTAATGTCACTTGCTTTCTGAGATTTTACAGCCAAATTAACCTTAATGATCTTATGACTTATGTTTTAACAAATGAGAAACATTAGGAAGTGAATCAGAAGGGAAAAACTTGGCTGAATTGACTCAAAGCAATAGATGTCGGATGCCAGGTAGGCTAAGCTTTCTCTAAACCTTAGGTTGAGCTGAAACGTTTGCATATTTGAGTTGGAATGTGTAGAAATGTACTATTTATGAATTGAGTTGTGGAGTACATGTTGTATATGGTTGGATATGATCTATGTGCTATATATATATATATATATATATATATATATATATGTGTGTGTGTGTGTGTGTATGTGTGTGTGTGTGTGTGTGTGT
>JAABOM020060132.1:0-12147 GCA_011800125.2 Solanum clarkiae
TGAAAAGTGAATAATTCACTTATTTTGAAACATCAAAAATTTCCTAACAATTCACTTAATATGAAACGGAGGGAGTACATAGCTATATGTTTAATTAATTTCAAACTCCCATATATTTGCATAATAATTACACAATAATGATTTTAAAAATAGTAAATGACACTCTTGTTTATTGTAGAAAAATAGTAAATGATAATTTTATTTGTTATAAAAAATTTTTAAGATAGGACAAAGTGTTCAATCAACAATTCAATGAGATACAACCTTTTGTCATTAGTTTTTTTTTTTTTTTTAAATTCAAGATGATCCGAGATTCAACTCGGGTTTGATCTCAATTTGAGTGTCGAATCTCAAGTTAAAAATTGAGGTAAGATCTCAAGTGTGGTGTTAGATTTGACTCCCAAGATAGTTGTCAAAGTGGAGTTTTGTTTTGGGTGTCTGAGTTGATTTTTAGATCGAGATAATATCGTGTCCCAAGTCATATTGGTATGGGTCCTTCATCGATAGCTGAGTCAAGTGTCAGGATCAGATCCCAATTCAATTCTCAAATCTCATGGTTGAGTCTTGACTCGGATGTCGAGTCTCAAATCGAGAATTGGAGTCAGGTCTTAGGTAGAAATTCAAGATTAGATCCTAGGTTAGAAGTCGAGAGTCAAGTTTGGATATTGAGGTCAGATCCCTATTTGCATGTTGATTCCAGGTAGGGGTGTGCATCGGTCAGTTCGGGTCAATTTTATATATTATCGGTTCGATTTATCAATTTTTGATTTTTTAAATAGGCTAAACCAATAACAAATCAATAAAATAATTTTTATCGATTTTCAATTTATTGATTTTAAGTCATTAATAGTTCGATTTTTAGTTTACCCGATAAGGATGATAATGAGAATTTACATTAATAAAAATAGATGGAGTACGAAAGAATAAAGGTTAAAGACTAAATACTAGAGTGGATAACTAATCACTTTAGTAAGATAAAGACTAAAATAAGTAAAGTACTGCTACAGTTCCTATTTCTATTAAATTACTAATATTTAATATTTTCGAAGGGGTAAAATAATGAATTATTATAATCTTATTGGGTTATCGGTTTACCCAATAACCCAATAGTAAAAATTGATATCGAACCGATAACGCAATAATTTTTTTCAAAACTATTAAAAATCCGATAACCTAAAAACTCAATAACAATAAATCTTATAACATTTTTATCAGTTTGATTTATCGGTCATTTTGATTTTTACACACTCCTAATCTAGGATCTCGAGTCGACGAGCTAGGTCACAAGTTAGAAGTTCAAGTTGGGTCTCATGTTGGATGTTAGGCCGGATAAACTCAGATTTCGATTTAGAAGTTAGGTGATTGATAGAATTTTGTGTTTGAAAGATGGATTCTCAATTTAGGATACAAATCAGGTTCTAGGTCGGGAGTTAGTGTGGTAAGTTAGATCTCATCAATGTTAGATGTCAGGTGTCGAAGTCGAATATCGGGATTAGATCCCGGATAAGAAGTTGGATCTTGATATCATAGCTGAAAAGTTAAGTCCCCATTAAAGTATACATATCCCAAGATATCATTGATCTCAGTCTGACTGCATAGTACTTGCCCACCCGTACTTCCACATCATCAAGGGGTTTGAGCATCGACTTCACCCTGCTTTTGTTCTTTGGAATGACCTTGTCATAGGTCTCATAAAATTCACAGATTAAGGTAGGCACGTATGGATCTTGAGGTTTGGTGAACAATTGGAAGTTGTGGAACTTAAGAGTCTCCCAAACCTCTGGATATCAGTCAATTACTCCACCAGTGGACAATTGTTTCTCCTCTAGGATTATTCGCTTTCCCTCTACCCTAAGTCTTCTCAAGTGTCGTGGGGCTGTTATTTCCTTGATCTTTCAAGATGTCCGGAGTAGAGGATCATGATGGCTTTCGATCTGACCTCACTCCGATGCCTTTTTGGACTAGGCTCCGAAGTAGGCCTTTTAGAAGGTCTGGATCTCTCCTATTCCTCCTCTGAGCTGGTTGAGGTTACATTGAGTAGTTCATTTTCATCATTGGTGGTTTCGTGCTGCTCAACTACTTTTCTTTTATCCTTTCCTTGCACCTCTTTTTGAGGTTGCTGAGATCTTCTTTCTGCTCTATCGGGAGCTATGACAATCCCTCTAGCTGCTCGTGATCCACCTCGAGTGACCTACTCCTTGAGTTACCCATTCCATCACCATAATGATCTCCAAACATCTTATGAGAGGCAATGATAAAACAATCAGGTGCAAGAATTGATCATATGAGAGACATTTGGAGTAGACCGGTTAATTAGACTGCAAAGCATGCTCAACAATTCGCCAAACTGATTCTGCGGTCAAAAAGACCATTGCCATTTTGCACATATTTTAGAATTAAGTCCACTGCTACTTTATGCGATACTCATGCCCATTCAGCAACATGCCGAATTGATTTGGAAATGAAAAAGGTTTATTGCTGAAAGTTGCTGCAATTACTCAAGAAGATTAGTCCATTAAGAGGCGGTGCATATGACAACTAGGCGCATTGCTAAGTGCACTTAGGCGATCAAAATGACCATCACCTGAGGTGACTAGCAAGGCCCTTCATCCATTCACTCACACTTCGACAATTATTTTTTCACTGTTCACATGGATGAGAGCCACATACTAACCTACCACAACACCTCAATGTATGCTTAGTATTGATTATCACTATCACATGATTTACATGGCTATACACTCAATCAAATGATGACTTACCCTTAAGAATGACGTCACCCAATCTAACATAGAGCAAGTTCAATCTCTTAAAGGAGATTAAGGGTTACTCAGACTTCACCCACAACCCACAGGAACAATCAATCCAAACAAGCAAGCATTTTCAAGAATACATTCATATGCTCATGGAATCATCTTAATTGAAAATATTCAAGTATGATAACAAGTATGAAATTAAAGCAGTATCCACAAATAATCCACCATTGAGCAAGAAATCCTTCATTCATAAACCTAACCCAACTCATAAGCATCACCAATTTCGACATTCATAAAAGGATTTCAATACCCACAATAAATCACCCATTCATGCAACACAAGGTTTAAGAATAACTCTAAAGATCTACCCACTCACATTTCAATAAGATTTTCAAGCCTTAAAGCATGATTATCACATTATAAACCCTGATCAACTTCATAAACAATGGCCTTCATCAAAAGAATTAAAAATAAGGGCCAAAAACATACCGCTTCAGTGGTAAGACACAATGAAATCTGCAAAGATACCTTTTGATGAATATCCTCAACCCTTTTTTGTGAAATTTTTTCAAAGAAAAGCAAAGAGGGGGGGAGGGGGATTTGGTGCGCAAAGGAAGTAAAAAGGAGGGAAGATTGAAAGTGAAAAAGCCAAGACATTTGAAAAGCCTTAAGTAGGTCGGTGAGGGTGAGTGTTTGGCGATACCGAATCACACAACCTAGCATGGTTGGCGTTACACCGTCTATGCTATGGACCGCTATTTTTAAGTATATATGCCTTTCCCTCCACCTTGAAATGCGGTGGAATTAACCATCGCCAACAGGTTTTGGCAATCTGCCGAATTGACATTTTGTTCGCCAAATTCAACAGCACCTCGAGAGTCACCAATCTCCTTGAAAGGCCATCGAACTGATGGTTGCCAATATTACTCGCGATATGCCAAGTAGTCCCACTTGGTCGCCTATCTTAACTCTCCATTCCCATTTCTCTTCTTCAACCTTGCATAATTCAACACCCATTATTCAAGCTAGAAAGCAGTAAATGCTCACTTGGGTTGCCTCCCAAGCAGCACTATAGTTGATATCATGGAACGACATTATTCCCTTTTTCATCAAGTCATTGCCAATTGGCCCATTAATGACAATATCTCAAGATCATCTCCTGACTTCAAAGATTTGCATATATTGAAAACAACCTCCTCATCATTCAGTCTGAATTTAAGATCTCCACTCTTAACATCCATCATTGCTCATCCCGTGGCTAAGAAAGGCCTACCTAAGATTATTGGCACATCTATATCCACCATGCAATCAAAAATCACAAAATCTCCACGAAGAATGACTTTATCCACTTTCACCAACACATCGTGCAAAATCCCCACTGGTCATTTGATAGACCGATTAACCATGAGTAGCTGCATTATGGTCGATGAAGCAGTTTCTAATCCCAATTCCTCAAATATGGCTAGGGGCATGAAATTTATACTTTCTCCCAAGTTGCATAGAGCTTTACAGAATTTTGAGGCTCTTATGATGCATGGAATAGAAAATGCACTTGGGTCTTCCTTCTTTGCCACTAGTTTTTGTGTTAAGATTGCACTGTAGTTATGAGACACTTCAATTGTTTTACACTCAAGAGTTTTTTCTTCGTTACTAATTTCTTCATGAACCTAGCTTACCCTGGCATTTTCAATCAATGCTTCCAAAAATAGAACATTAATTGATAATGAATTTGAAACATCCCTCATGTACTTCGAAATGCCCCAGAATGGTAGTTTTCATATATTTCAAAATTCATGTGTGATTTTCAAAATTCGACTTCGTATTCTAAATCAAGGAGCAAAATTGAGTGGGAAATTGGTATAACCTAGATTTTATAAGATCTTTTCCCCAAAAAATAATTTTTGCTAAGTTTACTATTTACAGTGGTTGTCCACACCTGGGGCGCGCCACTGTGTATTTTGAAGTCCGCATCGTGCCAAGGGAACGGACCAGTGTAACATTTTCCTTGGTTTTCTTATTTCGCTGAAGGGCATTGGGGTCATAGTCTCATGCCCACTTAAACGTGAAATCACCCATACTTAGTCATTTTTCAACTATATAACTCACAAAACCCTCTCTAAAACCTCTCTAAGACTCTATCAATTCTCTCATTCAAATCTATGAATTTCAAGCTTAATTGTAGGACTCAAGGACTCATTTCAATCTTTAAGTCTACCTCAAGTTCACCTCAAAGAAATCAAGGTTTAAAGTATGTGGGTCTTCATCCATGAGCCCTTTCACCCATGGAGCCCAACATTCTCTTTTTATAAAAATTACATGTTTTCAAATTGTATTACCAATGAGTATCTCTGATTATGAAATATGAACAAAAATCATGTTGGGATTTTACTAAGTATTGATTGATTATGTATGTATTTCTATTTCAAGCTTGCTCTATGAATTTATTTTGTCTGTTAAGACTATGCATGTTTTGAACTATGAAACTATGAACTATTATGAGGTTTTGTGACGGATTTCAAGGTACCCTACATGAGGGTTTTACTACCATGTTGATGGGTTATTTTGTATTGAGTTTATTCATCTTGTTTTACTCTCGAATTGAATGATTTTGAACAAGTATCATGAACCCACCATGTGTTTGATAAAATGACTTGACAACAATTCTCAAAGTCAAGTGATTTTATGATGATTAAGGGCTTCAAGCATGTATTGAATTCATGAAAAGTATCTATGATGTTGCAAGTATCAAGTTTAGCCCTATTTCAAAATTTTACCTCATGTGAGCCATTCATGTTAAAGCAAGGGTTCATGTATGATTATGATCTACTTTCATGTTCAAGTTAGGCTCACTAGTAGAGGTCAAGCATGTTTAAGAGCTACTCATGTCATGTTATCATGTCTCTTACAAGCTATTAAAGTTATGAATATTTCAAGTATTCTGTGGGATTTGACTTAGCATCGATTAAGGCGTAAGAAGGGGGTTCAACTTAAGGGGTCCTTATATAAAGTCTTTAGTCTCTAAACTTTGTGCCACCAAAGGATTATGATTCTTACCCTTGCTATACTAGTAGATCCAACTAGATATACCACACCTTGTCGAGGGGGTGACATGCTTCGAATTATTCATTGTATAGTTTACCATGGCAAATAGACCACACCTTGTCAAGGGGGTGACATGCCTCGATAACCTTACAAAGAGGGTCACATGCCTTGGATTCCAAGTTGTAGCTAGATTGGTCTATGTCGGTTAAAGTCTCTTCCCACACATGTGTTATGTATTATGCGAGTTGAATGTTTTACAAATTTTATTACAAGCATTGATCATGCATGCCATGTTGAGATTATATATCCATTGCTTATGATTACGCATTTGGAATATATTGGCTTATGTCTTGTTGTGTTGCACCTACATACTTAGTACATTCAAACATATTAACACATACTCTATGCCTACATGATATCACCATATAGGAACCGAAGATCCTTTTGATCATCCTCCTCCACGTGGCTATTTTGGTTCTCGGAGAAAGCTTTGGTGAGTCCTCAATTCCAGGGATAATATCTACTTATTTCATGTTATATTGAGACTCCTTCTTATGTTGAATACTTATTATTATGAGGGCGAGCCGGGGAAGTGTCTTGGCCCCTGCTCCATTCCAAGTTAGAGATATTTTTGGATACTATGGTTTGTATATGCTATGAGCTTGACTCCTTTATGCTTTTATGAATATCAAAGACTTCCCTTAGTCCCGCTTCCCTTTTTATTTATATCACTTGTTGATGCCTATTTTGCTTCTGCGACCAAGGATGTGTGAATGATATACTAAGAGGCTTTTTTGGGGGTGCCTTGGGGTTCTCCATTCGCCGTGTCACGTCTAGACTCTAGGCTTGGGTCATGACGGAATTAAACATAGAGAGGAATTTTTGAAACTTAGCATCCTCCTCTTTCTTCTTCAACCTTTCTTGAAATGTAGGATCAACCTTGACTTGAGGTGTTTTCAACTCACAACTGGACTTGGGATCTTTTGGGAGAGTTTTCTTAGCATTCACTACATTATCCCCACACTTCTCTTACTTATCGCTCATTGTCGAGAACATCACCATTTTCAACATGAGCTTCATGTTCATCATCTTTAACAACAATTACATCTTTTTTTCTTCCACCTCTTTCAAGCTTTCTTCAACAACAAGCAATGGTCCAGTGCCTTCAACCAGTTTCCCACTATGAGTAGTTATGGCTACAGACTGCTTATCATTCCATTTTGGGTTAGCCACTGTGTCACTAGGTAAACCTCTTTTTGGATGTTGATTCAGATGAGCTGAAATATTTTCATGTTAAGTCTCCAAATGTTTAATGACTTTTTCCTCAAAAGTCAAGGAGCCAAAATAGCCTAGAAGCTTAAAAAGTCATTGGTATTGAGCATGCTCCTGCAAACTTCCAAAAACCTCTCCAATCGAATAATGCCTTTCTAAAATTCAAACTAGAAAAAGGGATCCCAAATTCAACTCTTCACTCCAAAGTACAAAATTAACAACCAAATTCTTCTTGTTGATACAACTCCTATCCGATTCAACCAAACTCGATCAAACAAACTAGAATTATCTAAAATGTCTAATACCACGTACATACCATGGAACTGAGAAAAAACATGACTAGGAAAGGAAAGAAGCAAACCAGCTCACAAATCAAGTTATTCTCCTTATGCTTTAAGACCGACATCTTCTAGTTACTAGGAGCATCTCGTTTGTCCTGAACCATATTGAATCTCTCCAGCATCATCTGAATCTTAACCACATAACCACACTTAATTCTAACTCCAAAGCCTTTCTTCCACCAAAAGAACTTTTCGAAAGTTCAAGAGATATGAAAATTTTCCCCATATTTGATAGGTGATGATCCCATGTACGCACTAACTATTCCACAAGTGCAAGTCTAAGCTAATCATCCTAAATTACAAGAACTTAAGCTAGTAGGTAGTGAATAGGTGCAGTCACCTATCAATAAGGACCCAACTGGATCTAAGTCTTTGCAACAAACATCATAAAATAGCCACAATATCAAAAGCTAATCTCACATCATGAAGCACAACATATAGTCATTGATCTTATAAAGTGCGCTAATCTATTGTAAATGAACCTTCTGAGTAGATTTCCATTCTCCAATGAAGGCTACAATTTAAAAACCATCAATGAATGACACCATAAATAACCCAAATCAAAAGTCTGACCTTGTGAGCTATCAACACAATCATTGTGGGACACAAGTAAAAATCAAGGCACAACAATGGATTAAAGCGGTATCCTTATCTTTTCCGCTCCACTCAAACCTAAGGTACCAATTCTAAGTCCCCTATGTGATTTAAGTCTTATGTTTCAACCCCTATGTCATTTATATACTTTCATATTTAAGTTGGCAAGTTATGATGATTTTACACTTATGTTGAGATTTCGAAAATGGTGTTTTAAGTGTAATGTTACATTTTAATTGGGGCATGGTTTGTTATAATCATTATTGTCTTGTATGTCTCTTTTACATTTGGGGATGAATGTTCTCAAGGGGGAGATATTAAAACGACCCCCAAAAAGTTTTCGTAAACGTGCCTCAGAATGCCTAAAATTTTAAATTCCATATATCTCAAAATTAATTCGTTATTTCGAAAATCCAACTCCATATTCTTGTTTAGTGGGTAAAAATTAGGTGGAAAATGGTCTACCCTTGATTTTAGAGCAACAGTATCAAAATTCCCAAATGTTGATTTCCAGAGGTTTTCCCATTGCCTCCGCGATGCACCTCTGTGTTAATTTGAGACTATTTCTTTTAGTTCGGTCCAAGATTTCTATGTCTTGGGCCTAAGTGTTCCTAAATGTGTTTTTACCTATACTTAGCTAAATTTCACCCTCATATCATCCTAAACATTCTCCAATACTCACTCCAACACTTAGTCATATTTTCACTCCCCAAACTCAAGTCCCAAACCGTTATCCCAAGGTTCTCCCTCAAGATTCTTCTTCAAGCTTCAATTCTCCATCTCCAATCTTCACTAAGATCATCTTAAAGCTAAGGTATGTGAGTTATCTTTCATGGGTTCCTTTCACCCATGATATCCAAACCTCCTTTTACTTAAATTGCATGATTTAAAGTAAATTTACAAATGGGTCTTTCTTATTATGAAATTCACTACACACTTTGTTAAAGCTATATACAGTTATGACTGTTTTGCCATGTTTTGAGCTATAAATTTTTGATCTATTGTAAGATTTGAGAAGAGGTTTTGATTCTTATTGCTTGAGAGTGTTACAAGGTGATGATTGATGGTTTTACAATGATTTTCTTGCATGATTTCATCTCTATATTTCATGGTTTTATACTAGCATTACACTCCCTCTAAGTGTTTGATAAAATGTCCAGATGTGATTTCTAAAGAATGAGATATGATATGAATGACTATATGATGATGAAATGAGCTTATGTATATGATATACTCTATACAAAGTGTTGCATTAGACCATACCTGATCCGGGGGAATAAGAGCCTGGGTAACCAAGGTGGGGGTTTGTACTCATCAAACATATGAGGGGTTAGTACTTTGTCACCTTGGTGATAAGGTGTGATTATCATCAACTATGTGAGAGATTTGTACCACATAACCACCAAGGGGTCTGTACCTTGAATAGCTAGCTTGGTCTCTTCTACACATACGATATCCTATATGAGTATGAGTTACTTAAGCATGTTTTACTTAAGCATTGATCACACATGTCATATTGTTATATTATGCCTATTGCTTAATATTATGCATTTTGATTATGATGCATATCTATTATTGCATTGCATCCTATATACTTAGTACATTCAAACGTACTAACGCATACTCTTGCCTACATGATGTCAGCATGTAGGAAATGGGGCCCAAGTAGATCATCCTCCTCCACGTGGCTAGTTTGGCACTACTCAAGCTAGTTGGTGAGTCCTCTGTTTCGGAGAACCTTAGTCTACACTCTCTTATTATGTATTGAGACACTCTTCTTTATGTTCTATTTGACTATGAGGGTGAGCTCGGTTGCTTTGTCTTGCCCCCACTCTTATATATGTATTAGAGGTGGTTGTTGGACGGGGACCTCACTATCACCCTGCCTCCCACGTAGCGCATAAAATTGGTTGTGCTTGGGCCATCACCTTGAGGGCCACCTCTACCCAATGGGACCGCATTTGTGCCCCGGCCCTTGCCATAGTTTCTTGGACAATCTTTCTTCTTATGACCAAGATCCCCACATTTATAGTATGCATTAGAACCCTTCAAACATGGGCCTTCATATCTCCTTCCACACTTAGAAAACATATCAATAGGAGCCACCCTACCAAAATCTTGAGGCCTAGGGAAGTCATTGGCAAACCCCCTATTAGTAGCATAAGAAGGCCCTTGGCCTTAATGAAATTTAGCACCCTTTTGGAATTTGCCCTCAAATCCGGCCCTCTTGGCCTCATGCCCCCTTTTCTTCCTCAATTTCTCCTCCTCCATTTGCTCGGCATAGGTCATCAACTGAGACAAGTCCATGTGACTAATTAGCATGGCGGGCTGACATTATTCACTTACCAATTCGGAGACCCCCATCATGAACTTATTCATCCTAGATCAAGGATCGACCACCAAATGAGGAGATATATTGAAAGTTGATTAAACTTGAGAGCATACTCCCTCACACTTATAGCACCTTGTTTCAAATTCATAAACTCCACCAACTTTGCTTCCCTAAGTTCAAGAGGGAAAAACCAACTAAGGAAAGCCAATTTGAACTCCTCCCACATCACCACATTACCAATCCCCTTTTCACCCTTCCATTGATCATACCATATTTGAGCAACCCCTTTGAGTTGCTACGCCACCAAATCCGGCTTTTCATTCGGCCCAACACCCATGATATTCAAGATTTTGTAGACCTTATCAACGAATTCTTGTGGATCTTCATCCACCTTTGACCCATAGAATACTGCAGTATTCATCCTCATGAAGTCTCTTACCCTATTCCCCGGGGTAGTAGCATGAGGGGCTTGGGCCCTTTGATTGACTTGGTTGGCCATAACTTGGGCAAGCATAGTGAGAGCACCTCAGAGCTCACCATTGTTAAGTTGCTCGTCAGGAGTTTGGGCCCTTCTTGATCAAGTGTTTGGCATGATCTAGCATAGAAAAGAAAATATTGGGGGGGGGGGGGGGGAAACGCACTACAACTCCATAACGCGATGTAGAGCATGAAGAAGGGAAACATTTCCTAGAATGTCTCATAGCCTTCTACTCATAGTCATGGCGTGCTTCACAACCATGAATAGGACTCTAATCAAAGCAGTGTGTGGACTCCGAGGATCTATCAACCGAGTGCTCTGATACCAAGTTTATCACGACCCAAGCCTAGTGCCTAGACATAACACGGCTAATGGGGAACCCGAAGGAACCCTAAACAAGCCACTTAACTTGTCATTACACATCATTGATCACGGAAGCATATAAAAATATTAAAGAGCAAGAATAAGGGAAAAGGGCTAAGGGAAAAGCTTGCACAAATTCATAGTCAAAAGATAAGAGTTAAACTCATATCATAGATGCATATCATGTCCAACAATCACATCTACTACATAGTTAAGAGCGGGGGCCAAGACAAAGCAACCAAACTTACCCTCATAGTCGAATAGAACATAAAGAATAGTGCCTCAATACGTAACAAGAGAGCATAGACTAAGATCTCCAAAATGGAGGACTCACCAACAAGCTTGAGTAGCACTGAACTAGCCATGTGGAGGAGGATGATCAACTTGGTTCCCGTTTCTTACATGTTGATATCATGTAGGCAAGAGTATGCATTAGTACATTTGAGTGTACTAAGTATGTAGGATACAATGCAACAATATATAGGCATCATAATCAAAATGCATAATATTAAGCAATAGACATAATATAATAATATGACATATATGATCAATGTTTAATTAAAATATGCTTAAGTAACTCATACTCATATAGGATATCATATGTGTAGAAGAAACCAAGCTAGCTATTCAAGGTACAAACTCCTTGATGGTTGTGTGGTACAAACCCCTCACATGACTGATGATAATCACACCTTATCACCACGGTGGCGAAGTACAAACGCCTCACATGGTTGATGAGTACAAACTCCCACCTTGGTTACCCGAGCTGTTATCCTCCCGGATCGAGTATAGTCTAATGCAACACTTTATATAGAGTATATCATATACATAATCTCATTTCATCATCATATAGTCATTCATATCATATCTCATGCTTTGGACCTTCAACTCGTCAAGAAACCACATCCGAACATTTTATCAAACACTTAGAGGGTGTGTAATGCTAGTATAAAACCATGAAATATAGAG
>JAABOM020060133.1:0-12146 GCA_011800125.2 Solanum clarkiae
TACAAAGGAATTTGGTTTAGTATGTGTTTACGTGCCCCTATCGGGCACTGGTCACGACCCCAGGGTGGGGTGTGACATGCATCAATTAAGCTATCACCATATATGTAAGTTTTCATTATATCTTGATTTTAGTTCATTCTTTATTTATTCATTATTGTGTATATCATTTTTGTGTGTTTAATTCATGATTATCGTACTAGTGTTATATTGTGTATCTCCTCCTCAATTTGAAATAAAAATGAATTTAGTCGGGACCCATATTTGTGGATTCTGAAAAGGGTGCTAATACCTTCCCTTCGGAATAACTTGAACCACTTACCTGAAATTTTTGGTTCGTGGACTATTTTTTGTAAATAAATAATTGGTTTCCTAATTATCCTTAAAATTAGGTGGCGACTCCTAAAATCAAAAACTATTTTTTTCTAAATTAAATTATTTTTTCTATTATTCAAATCCTTTTATTCTTTACTATTTTCATCGAGTTGCCACGACGTTGCGCCTTCGGGATGTCAACATCAATTACAATTATATTAATTTTCAAAAATTATTTGACACTAATTTTTTGTAAAGTTCGATCCAAATATTACTTAAATAGAATTGTATATATTTTAAAAATAAGGTAGAATTTTATCTGATATAGAAGTGTTAAATATTATGATTTCATATCTGGATCAAATGACTTTAATTAATTTGAAAGCCTTAAATATTAGAAGAGGATAGTTATTTCATGAAAATAACAAATAACAATTTTATCTATTGTGGATTCTTTTAATGAAGGATGGTCAAATTAAAAAAAAAATTAAAATCTTAAAGTTTAGAATTTTAACATATTTCAAATAATGATAATTTAGTAAGTAATATTTTAGTTAATTTTTGTTGAGAGTATAATTAAATAATATAAAATGGCTCCATTTAAAAGCTTAGCCTTTTAGATGAGATAGTTATATACTTTAATAATTTCTTATTTGTTCATTGTAATTAAGAATTTTTAACTATTAGGAGATATTTATGGATCTATATGGATTCTCATAGTTTACCCATTTTGATCATACTAGTACGAGCTTTTAATAAAGATTAGCGCATATTTGCCCATTTAGAAAATATGAGCAATTCATTTAAATACACATGAATTAAATGGACTCATTTCACCTTATATGGGATGAAATTGATAAGGAAAGTGGGATTTGGAGAAATCTTAATGATATTGTGTACAAAATACTGTCTAACAATTGATATTTCAACCTCATGGATTTTTCAAATCTACTTGAGGACTCAAGTAGGAAGATCCATTATCTCCAACATCATTTATGTAGGGATGACAATGGGGCAGGGTAGGGTGAGGCGGGGTGGGTACGGGACGGCGAGTTGAAGTAGCTATTTGTAAAACTAGTGTGGGGTGGGGCAGGTTGCACGTTTAAAATACTAAATAGGAATTCAAAGCAATTAAATTTTTATAATTAATATAAATCAAAGATATAAATTTTTATATTAAACAATATAAAAATTGACTTTAATTTTATTTTTTTCTAAAATTTAAACTAGACATATCCAGTAAATTATTAGTTATTAAAATGTTAATTAGAAACTCTTAAATAATGATTAAGAAATAATTATTTAAAATGTCAACTAAAAATAGTTAATTAGTTGTTGAGACGTCAATTAGCAAAAAAAATTAAATTCGATTAAAAAATAAAAGAACTTTAAAATTTTAAGCGGGACAGATTTATGCGAGGCGGGTCTATGCAGGGCGAGTTGAGAATGAAAAAAATCATTATACGAGGCGGAGAAGGACGGTTTAAAACGTTTACGGATTGAGCTCAACCCGCCCCGCACCCGCCTCGTTGCCATCCCTATTTTTATTGTAACGGTTGAATTCCTTTCCAAAGCACTAAATGCTCTTGATAAGGAATATGGAATGCAAAAATGGAGTCCTTATGTGAACCATCTTGCATACGCAGATGACACTATAATATTTATCTCAGCAGATAGATACTCTCTAGAATTGGCGGTGAGTACACTAACAAACTACGAAAATGTGAGTGGGCGGTTAATCAACAATTCAAAAAGTGAAATCTTCATGAACCATCAGATTTCACAATGCTTAGTAGATCATGTGTATTCAGTGACTAACATTTCAAGAAGAGACTTTTCTTTCAGCTATTTGGGAGCACCCCTGTATTATAGCAGAAGGAAAAATAATTTTTACAATGAAAGTTATTATATACAGGAGGAAGGACAATTTTGATTAAAGTTGTTCTCCAATACTGCAGGAGTTATTGCACAACTGCATATAATATTTTATAACATCCCGTGAAATTACTAAAACTCTTCTAAAAGGTAATCGTGTACACAACGCGTCTTCCAAAACTTCGATAGAAAATTCGAGATCGAATTGGCGATTAGCACAGAAAATCAAGTCGAAAAATGGTCTGACCCGATTTAAGAGCAACTGGAGAGAAAAAATAATTTTTGCTAATTAATTCGGAGACAGTGTCTATCCGCTTCCTTGGCACGACGCGGATAGGACACGCCTCAACACTTACTATTTTGTTTTAATTTTTTGACTGGATTTGAAAAGTTACGAAAAAATGAAATTGCACTGGTTCGCACTCGTGGACTAGTGTACATATTTTCAGCCTTTTTCTTTTAATTACACGAAGGGTATTTTGGTCAATTGCAACCAATTTTAAAGTTCCAAAACGTGTTTTAAGTATTAACTCCATACGAAAGGGTTTTACAAATCCCTTTTTTCTAAGTCTAAACTAGTTTCCTGAGAGAAACAAGAACAGAGAATGGAGGGTTTCAAGTACGGGAGTGAATTCTTGGAGGAAAACTCGATTATTCGTCATTCCAGGTATGTAAAGGTTACCCATAGCATGGAATTATTCTTCCATGTGCCCCAATACATGTGGTAGATTGACAATTAATAGTTGATGAGTCTTGAGTAGTGATTCTTGAGAACTTCTTGGACATTACCTTTATTTCTTGAACATTATCTTTAATTTTCATATATTGTATCAACTTGATGATCATCATACATGTATTTATTGATTATATCCATTATTGTATGATTGTATACCTAAATTGCATGATTCCCCTTGTTTAATACTTCAAGAATGAACTTAGGGGTAATATATAGAGCCTGGATTGTCTAAATATGTAAATTGTTGGAGTCTGAGTCCTAGAATGAGGGTATTGATGACTGAACTGATTGGAATTAGTGTTCTTAGAGCCTGATAGGACTGACCTTAGTTTTGAAGGAATGATCTTACTACTTAAGTTGATAAATGATAAGTACATTGAGTGTTTTTACCCGTGGGGGCTGAGTGATGGAACTTCTTGATGAATTGATAGACTTATGAGCATATTGAGTCCTGGGAGGAATATTGAGCACCAAAAATAAGTAAGAGTGAATTTCACTCGCACTCGATAACTACTACCAGCGTAGAAGACGATTGGACCGTGACAACTAGAGCTGTCGATATGGGTTAGGCTCGTTGGGCCAGCCTGGCCTAGCCCGTGATTTAGCAGGGCTGAGCTACAATTTTTGGAGCCCATTTAAAAAATGGGCCTTTTAGCTCCGCCTGAATAAGCCTGCTAATTTATAGGGCTTTTGCAATATGGGTTGGGCCAACCCGTGAGCCAAATTAAAAAATAATTAAAAAAAAAGTAAAATAGAGTATTAAAAATAATAAGAGTCCAAACTCAAAGTTCATTTAAAATTTTTAAATATTAAAATTTAGATACAAATTATATTTTTATAATATGTACTCTCTCTATCCATCTTTACTTGTCTTTTATTGATTTAGCACAGAGATTAAGAAATAGTAAATAATACGAGCAATTTTACTAAATCACCTTTTGGAGATAACAATTACAATGTCTTGAAAAATGTAACAAGAAAATAACTACCATAATTAATTATAAGGGTAAATAGTAAGTTCGAAATTATCTTTTGATTTCATAAAGTGGACAAGTATTGTTGGACATCTCAAAATAGTATAGTGGACAAGTAAAGATGGACGAAGGGAGTAATAGTAACAATAATACTATGTCATATTGTCCGGTTGCTATTTATTTTAATATGTTTAAATCATAATTTAATTTAAAAATTTATTTAAAAAATATAACAATAAAAATGTGGGAGGCCGGCAAGGCCCGTGGCCTATGTACAAATGGGTTGGGCTAGCTATTTTCTAGCCCATAAATAATATGGATCAGCCCGCCTTGGCCTGTCAAATTCCAAAGTCTGTAAGGGCTAGCCCGAATGGGGTGGACCGACCCGTATGGACAACTCTAGTGAGAAGGAATGTTTCCTTAGTCCCAAAAAGAGGACTTGATGTTATTATAAACCCCTCTAATATACGCCCTTTTACCCCATCAAGGTAATGGGTGGATGCCACAATGACATCGCTTCATTGTACCATCACCGGCTCATAGGTGGTGGGTGTAGGTCCAAGAAACTCCCAGATAGGTCCCCTGATAATAGTACTTTGATGTTGATGTGATAGTGTGAGTCTGGATCGATGGTGATGTGATAGAATTCTATTCCTTACCCTGAGTTGAGGTTGAGTTTGATGAGCTATTATTGTTTACTTTAACCCGTTTTACATACCGTACATTCCACGTACTAACACCCCTTTGGTGCTGCATCGTTTTATGATGCAGATTTTGTAGACAAAGGACTTTAGAAGCCTAATTATTGCGGTTCGTGGATTTCCAGACAGAGACTTGATGAGTCCTCCCCTGCTTCGGAGGACATATTTATTCTTTATTATCTATTTTGATGTCTTTTATTCTTGATTGTGGTAGCCATGGCTTGTCATGGTACCTTCTTAGAGGATAGTTATAGAAGCTTTATAGACATAGATAGTTGATTGTTGATGTCGGGATTGCTTATTTCCCATTTCTTTTCTGTTGAGATACTTCTTTCGTACTTTATATGATAGATATTGTGATAGCCCACTGATATTCTATTATTCTCTATATATCTTCTGCATATGAGTTGATTGAACGAATGCAATGAGACTAGGTAGTCCGCTTGGGGCTAGCAATAGTCTCTGAGTGCCAGTTACATCTAGGGTACCCTCCCGGGGTGTGACAAACTTGGTATCAGAGCACAGAGTTTGAGTGTCCTAGGGATTCTATGAAGTAGTGTCTAGTAGAGTCTTGTTTATAGGTGTGTTATGCACCACACTTCATAAGCAGGAGGCTATAGGACATTAGGAAAAGTTACACTTCTTTGATGATCTAAATTAGTGCGATAGAGTTTAACTCTATGGAAATCTCATTTTAACTCATGCGTTACACATTTACAGAAAATGCCGACAAAGAGAACAACCACTCAGAGAGATGCCCCAGCCCTAGCTGCTGTGAATGCTCAACCAGAGGTCTCGATTTAGCTAGAGGCTAGGAGATGGGGATGCCCCGCTAGGACTGCTGAGCTTCTACAGGCGCCCCTAGCTCAGCCCCAACCAGCTCCCACTACCGAGGCAGAACTTAGGGGAGCCATCACCATTCTAACTCAGTTGGTGGCCTCCTAGGAAACAATCAGGGTACGTAAGCTCCTAGCTCTAGCTCACAGAAGCCCTCAGCTGCAACCCGACTTAAAGACTTCCTGAGGATAAACCTGCCAGTGTATATGGGATCAAAGGTGGAAGAGGACCCTAGAACTTTATTGATAAGATGTATAAGGTTTTGAAGGCAATGCATGCTGATGAGACTGAGGGAGTTGAGTTGGTCTCTTACCAACCAAAAGATGTTGCTAATGTGTGGTATAATCAGTGGGAGGAGAGCAGAGATCAGAGTGCAGAGCCTGCAGCCTGGGAGGAGTTTGAGACAGCCTTCTTTGACAACTTTTATCCTCAGGAGTTGAGGGAGGTGAAAGTAGATGAATTCGTGAATCTAAAGCAGGGAGGGATCACCGTGAAAGAGTACAACCTCAAGTTCATTAAGATGTCCAGGTATGCTCCGGAGATGGTGGCAGACATGAGGGTGAGGATGAGGAAGTTCATGTGTGGTCTGGGAAGACATATGTAGAAAGAATATAGGGCGGCTCTGCTGATTCCTGGCATGGGCATGTCCAGAATTATTGTCTATGCCCAGCAAACAGAGGAGGATAAGAGGAAAGATACAGAGGAGCAGATGAATAGGAAGGCAAAATTAGGTGGGCATGAGCCTAGCCAACAAAGGCAGAATAAGGGTGACAAGTCCTATTTCCAAAAGAGATCATCTTACCATGCACCTTCGGCAGTGAGTGTGTCTGTTCAACCAAACAAGTATGATTAGAAGTCACAGAGATTCCAGAATTCTAAGGCTTAGGGCACCCAATCTTAGGCCAGTGTGACCTAGGGCCAAAAGGGAAGCCACCCTATGGAAATTGTGAGAAGCTCCATCTGGGGAGGTGTCGTATAGGCACGAATGCTTGTTTTCTATGTAGGCAGGCAAGTCATTTTTAGCGTGAGTGCCCAAAGAGGAGACGAGGTGAAGAGAGCAATAGGGCATAATCTTCTGTAGCACCCCCAACTGGCAGTCAGCAGAGGGGTAATACCACTACTGGTACAGGAGAGGGGACGAACCGCCTTTATGCTATGGGTAATCGACAAGAGTTAGAGGTTGCACCAGATGTTGTCACGGGTATACTTCGAGTCTTTTCTTTTAATTGTTATGTATTGCTCGATTCGGGTGCCACCTTGTCTTTTGTAACCCCTTATGTGGCTAGTAAGTTTGGGTTTCTTCCAGAGTGTTTGCTTGAACCTTTTGCTATTTCTTCTCATACTGGTGAGTCTATCTTAGCTGAGAGAGTCTACAGGGATTATGTAGTGTCTATCTATCATAAAGATACCTTAGCTGATTTGGTAAAATTGGAGATGGTTGACTTTGATGTGATACTTGGCATGGATTAGCTTCATGCCTATTATGCTTCTGTTGAATGTAAAACCTGGATTTATAAAATTTCAATTTCCTAATGGGCCTGTCACAGAGTGGAGAGGGAGTTCTGTTGCACCTAAGGGCAAATTCATCTCTTATCTTAGAGCCAAAAAGTTGATCTCCAAAGGTTGCATTTACCACCTCATGCGAGTTAAGTCTGATATGGAATCTTCTACTCTTGAGTTAGTCCATATTATAAATGAGTTTCCTGATGATCTTCCTAGAGTCTCTCCAGATAGGGAGATTGACTTTGGGATTGATGTTCTTCCCGAGACCAAACCCATTTCAATACCACCTTGTAAAATGACCCCTACAGAGTTGAAAGAATTGAAAGAATAGTCAAAAGTCTTGCTAGAGAAAGTGTTCATTATGCCTAGTGTCTCACCTTGGGCTGCTCCTGTCCTATTCGTGCATAAGAAAGATAGGTCTCTCAGAATGTGCATAGACTACCGACAGCTGAACAAGGTCACTATAAAGAACAAATATCCTCTTCCCGGGATAGATGATCTATGACCAACTTCAGGGTGCTACGTGTTTCTCCAAGATAGAAATCAGATCGGGTTATCATCAGTTGAAGGTGGGAAAGTGGCATCCCAAAGACAGCCTTTAGGACACGGTATGACCACTTTGAGTTCTTGGTCATGTCCTTCGGGTTGACAAATGCACCTGTAACTTTCATGGATTTGATGAACAGGGTATTCACACCATATCTTGATATGTTCATGATTGTGTTTATCGGTGAAATTCTGGTATATTCTAAAGATAAGGAGGAGCATACTAATCACCTTAGAGTGGTTTTACAAATGCTCAAAGATCATGAGCTGTATGCGAAATTCTCAAAGTTTGAGTCTTGGCTCAAGTCTGTGGCCTTCTTTGGCCATGTTGTTTTAGGAGATGGTATTAGGGTAGAGATGCAGAAAATTAAAACTGTTAAGAACTGGGCAAGACCAACTTCTCCAATATAAATAAGAAGCTTCTTGGGTTTAGCATGCTACTATCGCAGATTTGTTGTAGGATTCTCTTCTCTGTCAACCCCGTTGACTAAGCTAACTCAGAAGAAGGCCAAGTTACAGTGGTCTGAGGTATGTGAAAGGAGTTTTCAGGAGTTGAAGACTAGATTGAGTACAACACCAGTGTTAACCTTGCCATATGGGAAAGGGGATTTCGTGATATATTGTGATGCATCCCGAGTGAGATTAGGTTGTGTGCTTATGCAGAGGAGGAAGGTGATAGCCTATGCTTCCAGGCAGCTTAAGATCCATGAGAAGAACTATCCGACTCATGATCTTGAGTTGGCAGTAGTGGTGTTCGCACTTAAAATCTGGTGTCACTACTTGTATGGAGTGCATGTGGATGTGTTCGCTGATCACAAGAGCTTGCAGTACATGTTCAGCCAAAAAGAGCTCAACCTACGACAGAGGAGATGGCTGGAGTTGTCAAAGATTATGATATGAGCATTCTTTACCAACTAAGTAAGGCTAACATTGTTGTTGATGCTCTTAGCAGGATGTTTATGGGTAGCACTTCCCATGTGGAGGAAGGAAAGAGAGAACTAGCGAAGAAAGTGCATAGGTTAGGTCAACTGGGAGTGCAACTTAAGGATAACAATGAAGGCAAAGTCAATGTTTAGAATAGGTTGGCTTCATCTTTAGTATCAAAAGTGAAGGAAAAGCAAGATCAGGACCCCATTTTATTCCAAATGAAAGAAACGGTTCACAAGCAGAAGGTGATGGTTTTCTCCAAAGGGTGAGATAGGGTGTTGAGATACCATGGTAGATTGTGTGTGACCGATGTTGATGGAGTTCGAGACAGCATCATGGCTGAGGCTCATAGCTCAAAATATTGCATCCATCCTAGTTCCACCAAGATGTACCACGACTTGAGAGAAATCTATTGGTAGAATGGGATGAAGAAAGGCATTGTTGAGTTTGTCTCTAAGTGCCCTAATTGTCAACAGGTTAAGCTGGAATATCAGAAACCACGTGGATTATCTCAGAACTTTGAAATTCCTAAGTGGAAGTGGGAGATGATCAACATGGATTTCATTATCGGTTTACCAAGATCCAGAAAGCAGCATGATTCGATATGGGTGATTATTGACAGAATGACTAAATCAACCCACTTTTTGGCAGTTAAGACAACTAATACAACAGAGGAGTATGCTTGACTATACATTTGGGTGATTGTGAAGTTGCATGGGGTTCTTTTATGTATCATCTCGAACAGAGGAGCTCAATACACCTAAATTTTGGAGATCTTTCCAGAAGGGATTGGGTACGAAAGTGAATTTGAGAACAACTTTCCATCCTCAGACAGATGGTCAGGCAGAACGCACCATTCAGACCTTTGAGGATATGTTGAGGGCGGTGTCATTGACTTCAAAGGAAAGTTGGATGATCATCTACCATTGATCAAGTTCATGTACAATAATAGCTATCTCACAAGCAGTCAGATGGCCCCTTATAAGGCATTATATGAGAGGAGATGTAGATCACCGATTGGCTGGTTTGAAGTTGGTGAAGCAGAGTTGATTGGACCAGATCTTGTCCACCAATATATGGAGAAGGTGAAAGTCATCAGAGAGAGATTGAAGATAGCCCAGAGTTGTTAGAAGTCATATACGGATGTGAGAAGAAGAGACATGGAATTTGAGGTGGATGATTGAGTGTACTTGAAGGTGTCGCCCATGAAGGGTGTTATGAGGTTTGGTAAGAAGAGAAAGCTGATTCCATGTTATATCGGACCATACCAGATCATGAGAAGTATTGGGAAGGTTGCGTATGAGCTAGACTTACCTTCCGAGTTAGATGGAGTTCACCCGGTATTCCATGTGTCGATGCTAAAGAAGTGATTGGGGATCCTGCCTTAGCAATTCCTGTTGAGAGTATGGGAGTGAAGGATAGTTTATCTTATGAAGAAATTCCAGTCTAGATCCTTGACTGACAAGTCCGTAAGCTAAGGAATAAAAAGATAGCCTCCGTTAAAGCCCTATGGCGGAATCAATTTGTTGAGGAAGCTACGTGGGAAGCTGAGGAAGCAATGAAACTCAAATACTCGCACCTATTTGTGCCAAATGATGATGATGTTGAAGGTAAATATCCTTATCCTTAACATTATTGAATGTATCCTTCCATTGAGTTGATGCAATTATCTTATTCTATTCTCGAGTCTAAGATAGAAATAGATAAATAATGGATAGTGAGAGCCCGAGTGTTCCCGAGTGAGGAATGAAATGAGTTTTGAGGTCATTCATGTTTTTATTCTATTCTTACTCATCATTCGAGGACGAATGATCCCAAGGGGGGATGATCTAACACCCTGTAAAACTACCAAAATGCCCTTAAAATGTAATCGTGCGCACAATGCGCCTTCCAAAGCTCTGATGGAAAATCCGAGATTAGCTTGGTGATTAGCATGGAAAATCGAATTGGAAAATGGTCTTGACCTGATTTAAGAGCAATCAAAGTGAAAAATAATATTTGCTAATTAATTCAGAGACAGTGTCTGTCCACGTCCTTGGCGCGACGCGGATGGGACGCCCATCAACACTTATTATTTTGTTTTAATTTTTTGATGGGATTTGAAAATTTAGGAAAAAATCTAAAATCCACAGGTCCGCGCCCCTAGCGCATCATGGACCAGCGTACATATTTTCAAACTTTTCCTTTTAAATTGTGGGAAGGCTATTTTGGTCAATCACAACCCATTTTTAAGTCCTAAAATATGTTTTAAGTATTAAATTAGTACAAAAGAGTTTTACAAGCCCATTATTTCTAAGTATAAACGAGAGTTCCTGAGAGAAAGAAGAACAGAGAGTGGAGAGTTTCAAGTTCGGGAGTGAATTCTTGGAGGAAAACTTTATTATTCGTCATTCCAGGTATGTAAAGGCTACCCAGAGCATAGAATTGTTCTTCTATGTGCCTTAATACATGTGGTAGATTGACAATTGATAGTTGATGAGTCTTGAATAGTGATTCTTGAAGAACGTCTTGGACATTATCTTTGTTTCTTGCACATTATCTTTAATTTCCATATATTGTCTCAACTTGATGATCAACATACCTGTATTTATTGATTATATGCATTATTGTATGATTGTATACCTAAATTGCATGATTTCCCTTATTTAATACTTCAAAAATGAACTTAGGGATAATGTCTAGCACCTTGATTGTATGAATGTGTAAATTGTTAGAGTTTGAATCCTCGGATGAGGGTATTGATGACTGAACTGATTGAAATTAGTGTTCTTAGAGCCTAATGGGACTGAACCTTAGTTTTGAAGGTATGATCTTACTCCTTGAGTTGATAAATGATGAGTACACTGAGTGTTCTTACCAGTAGGGGCTGAGTGATGGAACTTCTTGATGAATTGATAGACTTATGAGCATATTGAGTCCGGGGAGGAGTATTAAGTATGAAGATGTGTAAGAGTGAGTCTCACTCACACTTGGTAACTACGTGGCTAGCGTAGAAGAGGATTGGATCATGAGAACGGATGTTTTCTTAGTCCCTAAAGAGGACTTGATGTTATTATAAACGTCCCTTGATGTACGCCCTACTACCCTAGCAAGGTACTGGGCGGATGCCGCAACGATATTCCTTTGTTATACTATCATCGGCTTATAGGTAGTGGGTGTAGGTGCAAGAAACTCTCATATGGTCTCCTGATGATAGTAGTACTCTGATGTTGATGTGATAGTGTGAGTCTGGATCGATGGTGATGTGATAGAGTTCTATTCCTTACCCTGAATTGAGGTTGAGTTTGATGAGCTGCTATAGTTTACTTTAGCCCGTTTTCGATACAGTACATTCCACGTACTAACTCCCCTTTGGCGTTGTATTATTTTATGATGCAGATTCTGTAGATAGAGGACTTCAACAGCCTAATCATTGAGGTTCACGGATTTCCGGACAAAGACTTGGTGAGTGTTAGACCCCGTAATTAACTAAATGGAGGTCAATTGCTCATTCGAAAAAATTCTTGTGATTGAGGTATATTTTAAATTTTACTAACTTATGGTGCGTGAGTATGGAATCAAGTGAATTTTGCGGGTAATAATTTAGTTGAAGTCGAAAGTCCTTAATTGGATTAAAATAGAAAAGTTTGGGACCTATTCGGTCAATGGGCTAACTAGGAGCCCTTATGTTGCAATTTCTAAAAGTATGATGTCTATATATATCCCCTCTTGCAAGACCATTTCATTTCTTATACT
>JAABOM020060134.1:0-12145 GCA_011800125.2 Solanum clarkiae
GGTAGGTTGTGTGTGCCTTGTGTTGATGGTTTGAGGGAGAAGATCCTTGATAAGGCCCATAATTCTTCTTATTCTATCCACCCTATTCCACCAAAATGTATAGAGACTTGAGAGATGTGTATTGGTGGGGAGGCATGAAGGAGGACATTGCCAAATTTGTTTCTAGTTACCATAGTTGTCAACAAGTCAAAGCCGAACATCAAAGGTCGGGTAGCCTAACCCAAGACATAGAGATTTTCACTTGGAAGTGGGAGGTGATTAATATGGATTTTGTGGTTGGGTTGCCCAAGACTAAAAAAGGTTTTGATTTCATATGGGTAGTGGTTGATAGGATAACAAAATCGGCTCACTTTCTACTGGTTAAAACCATATATGGGTCAGAAGAGTATGCAAGGTTGTACATCTATGAGTTAGTGAGGTTTCATGGGATTCCTTTGCCTATCATATTGGATCGTGATTCATAATTCACTTCACACTTTTAGAAGTCCTTCCAAAGGGGTCTTGGTACAAAAGTTCACGTTAGTACGGCCTTTTACCCCTAAATAAATGGCCAAGCCAAAAGAACTATTCAAACCCTTGATGATATGCTTAGAGCTTGTGTATTGGAGTTGAGGGGTAGTTAGGATGACTATCTTCCTTTGATTGAATTCGCATACAACAATAGCTATCACTCTAGCATCAATATGGCTCCATTTGAGGCTTTTTATGGAGATGTTGTAGATCTCCGGTTGGTTGGTTCGAGGTTGGAGAGGTGGATTTATTGGGACCATATCTAGTTATTGATGCTCTTAAGAAGGTTAATATGATCAGGGCAAGGTTGAGGATATCCCAAAGTCATTCCAAAATCTTATGCCGATGTAAGAAGGAAAGACCTAGAATTCCAAGTGGGTAATTGGGTCTATTTGAAGGTTTCTCCAATGAAAGGCATGGTTCGTTTTGGTAAAAAGGGGAAGTTGAGTCCAACGTATATTGCTCCTTATGAAGTGATAGAGAGGGTTCGCAAGGTAATTTATGAGTTGAAGTTGCCTAGAGAAATGAATTTGGTTCACCCGGTGTTCCATGTCTCTATGTTGACAAAGTATGTTGGTGATCCTAATGCCATTATGCCTCTTGATGTTGTGGGTGTTGTTGAGAATAACTTGACTTATGAGGAGGTTCTGGTTCAGATCTTGGATAGGCAAGTAAAGAGATTGAGAAACAAAGAGGTGGCATCCATTAAGGTCCTTTGGAGGAACCAACAAGTTGAAAGTGTTATGTGGGAGGCCGAAACGGACATACAAAGGCGGTATCCTTATCTTTTCCACTCCACTTAAGTCTAAGGTAATAATCCTAAGTCCCCTATGTAATTTCAAGTCTCATATTTCAGCTCCTAAGTCATTCATATGCATTCATGTTTAAGTTGGTAAACTTATGATGATTTTACACTTATGTTGAGAAATTGAAAATGGTGTTTTACGTGTTATGTTGCATTCTTGTTGGTGCTGAGTTGTTGATGATCACTCGTCTTGTAAGTTTCTTTTACATTTGGGGGCGAATGTTCCCAAGGGGTAGATAATGTAACAACCACAAAAAGTGACCAAAATTGTGCCTCAGAATGCCCGGTATTTTAATTTTCATATATCTCAAAATTTATTCGTTATTTCAAAAATTCGACTTCAGATTCTTGTTCAAGGGATCCAAATTAGGGGATAAAAGGGTCTAACCCTGATTTAAGAGCAAAGATTTAGAAATTATGAAATTTCAAGAACGCAAATTCCAGTGGGTGTTTTCGCATCGTCTCCGCGACACGCCCCTATGTTATTTTGGACATTGTTTTTCAGCTTTGGTCCAAGACTTTAAGTCTTGGGCCTAAAAGTTCTCATACGTGTTTTTACCTATACTTAGCCAAATTTCACCCTTATATTACCCTAAACATTTTTCAATACTCACTCAAACACTTAGTCCTATTTTCACTCTCCAAACTCAAGTCCCAAACCCTCATCCTAAGTTAAAGTTCTCCTTCAAGGTTCTTCTTCAAGCTTCAAGTCTCCGTCTCCAATCTTCACCAAGTTCATCTCCAAGCTAAGGTATGTGAATTTCTTTTGTGGGTTCCTTTCTCCCATGATACCCAAGTATCCTTTTACTCAAATTGCATGATTTAAAGTTGATTTACAAATGGGTCTTGATTACTGTGAAATTCACTGAAAACTATGTTAAAGTGATGTAAAGTTGTGACTGTTTTTCTATGTTTTGAGATATAAATCTTGGATCTATTGTAAGGTTTGATAAGGAGTTTTGATGTATATGTCTTGATGGCGCTGCAAGGTATTGATTGATAGTTTTACAATGAATTTTCTTGAATGATTTCATCTCTAATTTGCAAGGTGCTTATACTACCACTTCACACCCTCAAAGTGTTTGATAAAATGTCCGGATGTGGTTTCTTGAGGAATTGAAGATCCAAAGAATGAGATATGATATGAATGACTATATGATGCTAAAATGATCTTATGTATATGATATACTCTATACAAAGTGTTGCATTAGACCATACTCGATCCGGGAGGACAAGAGCCCGGTTAACCATGTTGGGGGTTTATACTCATAAACCATGCGAGGGGTTTATACTTCATCACCGTGTTGATAAGGTGTGATTATCATTAACCATGTGAGGGGTTTATATAATACAACCACCAACGGGTTTATACCTTGAATAGCTAGCTTGGTCTCTTCTACACATATGATATCTTATATGAGCATGAGTTACTTAAGCGTGTTTTACTGAAGCATTGATCATACATGTCATATTGTTTGCCTATTGCTTAAAATTATGCATTTTGATTATGATGTCTATCTATTGTTGTATTGAATCCTACATACTTAGTACATTCAAACGTACTAACGCATACTCTATGACTACATGATGTCACCATGTAAGAACCAGTGCCCAAGTTGATCATCCTCCTCCACGTGGCTAGTCTGGTGCTATTCAACATAGTTGGTGAGTCCTCCACTTCAGGGACCTAGTCTATGTTTCTCCTATTATGTATTGAGACATTCATCTTTATTGTTTATTTTGACTATGAGAGTGAGCCCGATTATTTTGTCTTGGCACCTACTCTTATCTATGTACTAGAGGTGTTTCTTGGTAATGTTAAGTATCTATGATATGACTTTAACTCTCGTCTTTTGACCATGATATTATGCAAACTTTTCGCTTAGCCCCATTTTCCTATTCTTTTATCTTTGATGCTTTATTTATTGCTTCCGCGACCAAAGATGTGTAATGATGCTTTTTGAGGCTTGCTTGGGGTCCCTTCGGGTTCTCCTTGTGTCGTGTCACGTCTAGGCCCTAGGCCTGGGTCGTGACAGGAGCCTTCTTTCTTTCGAACAAAGAGCACTGGAGCATCCCATGGAGATGCACTTGGCCTAATAAAGCCTTTATCAAATAGGTCCTTCAGTTGTTCCTTCAATTTCCTTAGATCGGCAGAAGCCACTCTGTGGGGAGGAATGGATATAGGTTACATACAAGGGAGGAAATCTATAGCAAAATCAATTTCACTTTTGGGGGAAATCCCTGGAAGCTCATCAGGGAATACCATCAGGAATTGATTCAAAATAGACACTGACTGAAGGGTCACCGGCTCTTTATCAATATCCCTAGCATGAACTTGGTGGTATATACAACCTTTGGCGATCAATTTTTGAACCCTAAGGTATGAAATAAACTTACCCTTAGGCGAGGTAACATTACCTTTCCATTTAAGGACAGGCTCACCTGGAAATGGAAGTGGACTAGCTTTGCTCGACAGTCAATATTAGCATAACAAGCTGCCAACCAATCCGTACCCATAACAATATCAAAATCTATCATAATCAATTTAATTAAATCAACGGAGGTTGGGCGTTCATTAATTAACATTGTATAACCTCGATAAACACGACTAGCTATAATTGAGTCATCAATTGGGGTAGATACCTCAACCGACCTTGGTAATAACTCAGGTCTCGTATCAATCTTACTAGTAATAAATGGAGTAATATATGAAAATGTAGAGCTAGGATCTATTAGTGCATAAACAACATGAGAATGTGTCATCGATATACCTGTGATCACATCTGGAGATGCCTTTGAATCCTATCGGCTTATGAGTGTATAAGAGTTATTTTGGCCACCAGTAGAAATTGAAATGTCTCTCGTCTTCCCCTACCATGACCAGTAGGCTTTGGACCTGGTCAGGGAGCACTCACTACTACAGTGGATCTTGAAGGTTGAGCTGATGTACCTCTACCTACTGGCTAGTAAAATGTCTCATCTACTCACAATAGTAACATGCACCTGACCCCTTTCTACATTGACCAGAATGGAGCTTACTGCATTATGTACATGGAGTACTAGGCTATCTCATTTGTGCATAATGCTCCTGTCGATGGCTTTCAGGCTGGCCAGAACTCTACCCCGGCACTGATTGAATATAATAATCAAAACATTGGCCCTGCATCTGTGGTGTGAAACTACCCACTGAAGGAGGTGGATAGTGGTAAAATGGGGAACGAATATCACCCCATCGCTCCCTATAAGACCCTATAGTACGAGACCTCTTATTATTCTCCCTATCTCAATGGGCATCCCGAATCCGACGAGAAAGGTCCTCTGTAGTCTGAGCAAAAGCCTGTATACAAAAAAATATCTACACCATCTAGTAAAGAGGCTATCATATATTCTCTGATCAAATGATCCCCTAAATCATCGACATAACGATGAACTCTGCCACTCATGGTACGTACAATATCTGGTGTATCTCTAGCCACAAAGAATTGAACCTAAGGATATACTCCTTTACACTCATATCCCTTGCCCCAAACTGATAAACTGGTCAGGACAGGCCTCCTGGACCTCCCATGGAAAATAATGGGCTAAAAATACCTCAGAAAAGTCCTCCCACTCTGGGCATCGACCCTCTGGATCTCTCCTATTCCTCATACATAAGATAGCAACATCAGGTAGTCGAAAAGAAGCCAACTCCACAGCCTCAGTGATGGAGGCATGTATCACCCTCAATACCCTATACATATGGTCTACAAAGTCCTGGGAATCCTCGGTGAGACTAGATCCTGTAAATACTGGAGGGACTAAGTGAAGAAAATCTCGTACCTTTGAGCTTTTAGTTTGATCCCTTCTGGCGTCTTCTCTCGCCTCTAGTTTTCTCTCATGAATAGAAACTATCCTAGTCAGTAGCTGAATAGCCTCTCTCATACCTTGCTCCCTAGTCTCTAGTGGGGCTGGGGTACTGGACCTCCTAGGCCCTCAATAGGTGCTGGTAAATCTAGAGGCTCTCTGTGCCTCACTAGGGAGTATAGTTACCTGACCTGACAAAAGAACGACCAGCAGCTTCTCCTGAATTCATACCTACCTCATGTTATGTCATCTCTTAAATATAGATAGCCTGAAAAATAAAATAAAAACAAACCACAAAGCATGATTAAGATTTCATATATTCCTATAACTTAGATTTATAGCACGATCTATTAAATGAAAGAAAGGTAATCATCCCTAAATGCTTTGTAGCCTCCTTATTATAAGTGTGGTGCACAACACATCCATAAGTAAGACTCTACTAGACATGGCATTGTGGACTCCCTAAGACACGACCTGCTCTGATATCATGTTTGTCATGCCCCAAAAAGAGGGGAAGCGCGACTGGCACTCGATATTGTTATTAGTCGAGTAAGCCATTAAATATACTAGTAAACTAGACTAGGGGCAAAAGAAAATTGGGAAGCATAATCTAAAAAACTAAGCCTAGACCATTTAGGTCATGACTTGGTCAATAGTAAATCATGTGCATCAAAATAGGTAAACCAAAGGAATAAAGTACTAGCTAGCCGACAAAGTTGCAATAAAGAAGGTACAGGCACACACACTATATATATACATATCAATCCTATAACTGGACATTAAAAGGCACAAAAGAACCAACCCAAAGTAACATGTTCACAATAGCCTCTAAGACAACGACTAATACTATCGAGACAGGGCACCGACTATACCCAACTATACAACACAAATAAGTATCCTGTGAAACTTACCAACTCACAACTGAATTGGGCTCCTAGTGGAGGGGTTGATCAGAGTCCCTACCTGAACCTGCACATATGAAATAAAATACAGCGTCCCCAGGAAATGGGACGCCAGTACAAAAATAAACATATACTAGTATTAAGAAAGAAAGTAAGAGCATAGGTAATTGTAGCAAAAGGGTAATCGAAATAACATCGGTAACAAGAACTCAAGTAACCTTAATGGCCAACAATCAACCTCCTAGTGATCAAATATGCACGGTATGCTCGAGTATCGCATGTCATGAATACATATAAATAGATCCAAGTGCATGAAATACCCAGCCAAATGCTAATGGTGGTCCTTTCTGATAGCTGACCAGCATCATATTGGCCAATCTGTGGCCATATGTACTATATACATGTATATAATCATTTGGACAAATAGGCTACATACCTCTGATTATAGCTCGAAGTTCATGCATAACTTATAATGTATGGTATGAATGTTAAATGCACATAGTAGTTCATAATATAAATGTAGCTAATCTTGGAATGTTGGTACATTTATTCTCATAGCATCATAATCATTATCGTAGCATATACACTTGACTTGTGGGATTTTATATGTCTATTGAATAAGTTTGACAGCTTATCTTAACATTTAGAATGAGGCCTTACTCTGAAAATATTCAAAAGGTGCTTTACAAAATGCTTATACTTGGTTTCATGTCAACTAGTAAAAGAAAGTATTTAAGAGAAATCAAGTACCTTATTAGTTTAAATAGCAGCATTATACCGGAGATTATTGGAATCAGCATGTTACTTACTAAGTTCTTCAGATATAGTTTTAGTAAGGAAGAAGGACTGATTATGAATACTAAATTCCCCTTGTAATCTAGCTTTATTTTTAGTGACAGCACACCAAAAAGAGAAACACCTCAACATATGGATAAGTAGTCAGGAAAATCGATAAATTGATATGAAGATATTGGATGTCTAGTTTAAGTGAACAAATGGAATATCAACCTAATACCATCATGCATATAATTCAATTGCAATCTCAATGTCTTTCATAAAAGGTCTTTCTAGTAACAGAATAGTAAAATATTACATTTGGCATCTTGCAAACTTTCCAGATTTCGTGCAAAAAGAAGGGACGGATCTTAGCCTTAACATACCTTTCCAACGGATATCCAATTGCCCAAAGATTCTTCATGGAAGTTGTTTCTTACGTCTTATGCTTCGCAACAACTATATGTATGCAAATTATAACCTCTATAAACAATCCATAATAGAGCATTAATCGATAGATTCGCCATATAGCATTTACGCAAGGAAGTATCCATAAAACTTCGCAAAAATGACCATAAAAGAGCCCAAGATTATTATTTGAATATACCAGCTGCAAACCAAGAATAAAAAACAAGAAAATCACTTTTTTATAGTCCAAAAACAGCCCCAAAAACAGTTAATAGGAGGGAAAAATAATTGCAAAGCATAAAACACGTATTTCTAGGCAAAGGCATGCATTTTCTAGGCACAAGGATGAATTTTAATAGTAAAAATGTGACAAACCTACCTAAATAACTTATATACCTTGAGCGAGCTTCCTTTTCTATTTCTAAATTGTTTGGGACGAAATGGGACTTTTTTGAGCTTTAAAAAGCTCAAATTAGCCGACATCTATGTGGGCTTGACTCGAACTGGCTCATGACCCAATCCCCTGCTCGGGCAGTCATAATAAAACTGTCATAATATTTTTATTCTGAAGTCGAATTGATGTGCGATTTTTTGTGTTGCAAAATAGACTCATAGATCTTCGATTTGATAGGTCATAGACCTTCTAACTCTTTATATTTTGGGAGATGTTACCTGATACATTTGACCCAAATTTAAGAAGGATTTCTTAAAGAAACTTATGATAACTTTGGTCAACATTTATCTTGCAACTTGCTTGATTCCAAAACTTAACATATAACCTTTGTGCTATTAAAATAAACTTTAAAAATCCATTATTAGCAAATCATACACTTGTAGTCTCATCCAAAAAGTGAAACCTAATTAAACCTGACAAAAAGGACTAGGTGTCGCTCAGGTCATTTCTTTAATCCCGAATATATATTTAGGGGATTTCTTTGACTTAAAACTTTAAGTCCTTAATATTACCACTTATCGGAAGCCTTATTATCCTTAGATTCTACCCAAAATTTTATATATATTATATAACATGTTACCATATATATATTATGGAAGAGGAGAAACACGCGGTCTCACATGAAGTATTAAGTTATTCTTGCCCGAAGACCTCGATTTCCTTACATTTTAGTTTTCATGAAATTGTGCATGCATACATACTTGTAAGGCTATATTTAACTGACATTTAATGCATAATTTTGAAATTTTCATGGAAATAATATTTAAGTTGCATTTTGATTCATATTGGATTGATTAGTTGTTACTCCACTAAAGCTTGTTTTTCCTCATTCAATGACGAATGTTTCCAAGGGGCAGATATTGTAAGGCTCAGCATGCTAAAAGATTGTAATATGGAAAGAAGGTGACAATTAAGTTCTGGTACGATGATGTACAATTCTATCTATGACTCATGGATTGGATTACAGGTCACAAGTAGGCCTGTAGATAGGAAAAAGACTTAGTGTAATTTACAAGTTTGAGAGTTATTGTTCGAAGGATGTCTATGACCCATAAAAGGAACTACGGGTTGTAGACAGAGACTCGCAGATTGGAGGATCCAATCAGCTTTCTAAAGTTGAGGAAAGTGTAACCAAACAAAAGCATATACGGGCGATGGTCCAAATGATGAGCCATAAAAGGGTTTTGTGGATTGGGTTTCAAAGTGAGAAATATTTCCAAGTAATGGGTGGAACTACAAGGGTGTTTATGACCTATAGATGAAACTATGGGTTGTAGAAAGGTGTCAGTAGAATAGGGTTTAGAAGCCTAGTCTCTAAAACTTTAGGGTGTAACCAGGATGAGACCCCTACATACGAGTTGTAGAATGATTTATGACTTGTAGACTAGGGTCGTAGTCCTCCCCCAACAATTTTAATCAAAAGTAGTCTCAATATTTCCCCCAAACCCTAAGTCATAAAAACTACATCATTTAAGGCCTAATTCTACCCAATCAGTCCCTAAGTTTATCAATTCACTCTCATTCTCTTCAAACTCCAAGTCCACTCAAAATCTCCAAAGTGTCACGACTTGGACCTAGGGCCTAGCCGCGACACAGTAGATATGACACTCGAAGGCATACCATTCAAGTCTCATGTTCATATTATAAATATTCATAAAGTAAAATAAACATACAAAAGAGATTAAGCAAGCGGAAGTATATAATAATAAAATGACATAGCTCCCATAAGTAGTATATATCAATCCATAGTCCAAATCATGCCTCTACATCATGGATCTTGGGGAGGACTAGCACATAGCTTACTAGCTCACCCTTAAGATATACATCAAAATAAGAAATGCTAAAGTCTCAACATAGAAAAAAAAAAGAAATAACATTAGGCTTGTTCCCAAAGCATTGGAACTCACCAACAAATCTTCAAGCTTAGTAATTCAAGTGCCAGCCTCAATATGGAATAATATCCTCGTCGTCCGTCCCTACAACGTTAGATCATGTAGGCAAAGAAGTATGCATTAGCACATAAAATGTACTAAGTATGTAGGTATGGCATGAACCAAAGGACATCACAATAATATCAATATGCATAATTATAAACAAAAGATAAGGACAGAATGCATGAACATGCCATTTAAAATCATCAGAAGTATCATAAATCCGTTCATAATGTTAATACACATATGTGGGAAATAAGACCGTATCTTAGCACGATGAGAACAAGATTGGGCGAACGAATACAACCATTATTCGACCCTACCCTTTAGGCTCTATCCTAGCATGGTGAGTGTCTATCATATAAGCTAATAAGATCTATTAGCACACCTTTAAGTCATAAAACATAAACATCATTCCTATGGCGGCACATAGCTATGGGATAATGGCATCTATCAAAGCCCTCTTGGTGTTAAGTTATATCCCATAAAATAAGTAAAACATGCATATACATTGATTTCAACATAGTTTATAATTCATAAAAAACATACTTTATTCATCCTAATCTTGAAATAAGCATCATATCATATAATAAAAATAGTCCATTTACTTGCTTCTATCATAGTGTGGGTAGACATTCCCATCTTAACATCATAATAACATTAGGATATTCATCACCCTCTTTATTATAGAACTATTATAGTTTTCATAACATTATCATTGTCATAATACCATCATCGTCATGTAAAATATGTTTTTCATACTTAGAGTCATAGGCATAAAAATTAATAGACTTATCATAAGAGACTAGGGCTAAGTGTGAGTTCATAAACATTTTGAGCCAAAATCATGCAATTGAGTAGGATTCATAGAGAAAACATTCAATACAAATCAAGTTAGATCACTAACAAGGGAACACACATCAAATCATTAAGTCATAATCATGCATACTTTGAAATTGCAAATTTTAGCTTGAAAAACATAAACATTATGAAATTCATCATAATGCTTAATTAATTAATCATAATTATCATATAAAAGTCATAATCCATGTATTAGGAATCATGGCTTAAAAGTCCATAAGAAATCATTGTGAATTTTGATAAATAGGAAGGTTTTGCATTAAGCTTCATGGATGAAACTAATCCATGAATGAAGCCTTACATACCTCAAGTAGAATCCTTAGAATTGAGGAAGAAAATGTGAAAATCCTTAAGCAAACCTTCAAGCTTTACCTTCAATGGAACCCTTGACTTAGAGAGAGGATTATTGAAAACCCTTGAGAGAATTTTGGGAATTAAAAGCTATTAATTAATTAGGAATAGGACTTTATAGAGGTTAGGTTAGTTAGGGTAGTTAGAATAGCCGAAAAATGTAGTTTAGGACTTAGATGAACTGAAAAAGTCAAAAGCACCCTTCATTAAAATCTGTCGAAGTCGCCTACAAAACCCCTTCTACAAGCCGTATAACAACTTACAGATCGTATCTTGTCTCAAGGGTCAAGGTGTCACAAAATCCACAGACATGTGGTATGGCTCGTAGATAAACATATAGGCCGTAGAACCCTTCGTAGGAAGACCCCAGACTTAGACAAATTTTATTTCCTCAAGGCCTCAAATTTTGTCTCCTCAAGGCCTCGACCTATGACACCTACTTACGGGTTGTATAATAACTTATGGCTCGTCAGCTAATTCGTAAGTTGACTTCCACAAATCTCTCAAATTTCTATTTTTACTGGGCACTTTCCACGGTGCCCCTTATGACTCGTGGATACATGTATGATCCATGCACATTCGAATTAAACCATTTTTCTTCCTTACAAATAGTATGGGAGAATCCCATGGTGACACACTAGGTCTTATGAATCTCTTATCAAGCAAATCCTTTAATTGTTCCTTTAATTCTTTCAATTCTGTCGGGGTCATTCGATATGGAAGGATAGAAATAGGTTGGGTGTCGAGAAAGAGATCAATACCAAAATTAATTTTCCTTATGGGAGGAATATCGGGTAGATCATTAGGAAAGACATCGAAGAACTCATTTACGATACAGACCGAATCAAGAGTAGGAACATGAGATTCAACATGTATGACTCGGAAAACATGATATGGAAAACCTTTGGAGATCATTTTCATAGCTTTCATATAAGAGACAAACTTTCCTTTGAACACATAATTAGTTTCCTTCCATTCTAAGATAGGCTCATTAGGAACTTGAAATATGACCTTACAGGTCCTACAATCAATAGAAGCATAGGATGCCTATAGCGAATCCATACTAAGAATAACATCGAAATCGATCATATCAAGCTCAACTAGATCACATGGGAAGACCTTGTGTAAGACCAACACGGGACAACTTTTACAAACTTTCTTGGCTAGTATTCACTCACCAATCTATATATATATATATATATATATATATATATTTCATAGGAGAAGTAAACAGTGTCACATGTTTGCACCACATAATTTATCAAATGTATCAAATCAATTAAAATTAACTAATTGTATAATTTAA
>JAABOM020060135.1:0-12145 GCA_011800125.2 Solanum clarkiae
AAGCACCTATGGTATTGCAAGTAAATTGTTGGGCTCTCATGTTTGTTGTGTTCTTAGGAAAATGAGGAGTTCTTTCTTGATACTTGAATGTGATGGTTTGATGATCTATTTTCATGAATCCTACCGAAAAGATTATATCATAAGGTATGGACATTTTATAAGATCTACCAAAAAGGCTATGACGTAAGGTTGAATGGCTCATGGCTTCTAACGAAAAGATTATATCATAAGGTAAGGACATCCTATAAGACCTATCGAAAACGCCAATTCGTAAGGTATAATTCATGGCTCATACCAAAAAGACTATATCGTAAGGTAGGATAACGCAGGGCTCTTACCTAAAAGATTATATTGTAAAGTAGTGGACGTCTTATACTACTTATCGAAAAGACTATTTCATAAGGTAGGGGTGTTGGAAACACTCATCGAAAAGGTTATATCGTAAGGTGAGTGGGTGGCTATTTGGCCCATCTCAAACATGTTGGTGTAAGGTTCGAGCATATATATATATTCCATATTCAATTTACGTTCCTAGGTTATGATTAAGCATGTTTTACCTCAAGCATTAATCATGCATGCTCATATTGTCATCATACTTCCCATTGCCTATGTATATGCATTTGACTATGTTGCCTATTCTTGTTGCATTGCATTCTACATACTTAGTACATTCAAATGTACTAACACATACTCTATGCCTACATTATGTTACCACTAGGCACCGGAGTTTCTCACGATTATCCTCATCGTGTCTAGTTTGGACATCTTGAAGATAAGCTATTAGTGAGTCCTCAATTTCAGGGATACTAGCTTTGCACTCTTACCCTTGTTATCTATTTATGTTGAACTTTGATACTAAGAGAGTGAGCATAAAAAGTGTTTTGGTCCCTGCCCAATCTACATTAGAGGTGTTGCTGGAAAAGTGGTGCAATTATGCTTTTATCTTTGATTGTTTGTGCTTTTATGCTATTAATGACTTACCTTAGTCCCTTATCCTTATTTATACTCTCTTGATGTTCTTTATTTTGCTTCCGCGACCAAAGATGTGTGTATGATATACTAAGAGGCTTATTTGGGGTTCCTTCGGGTTCTCCATTCGCCGTGTCATATCTAGGCCCTAGGCTTGGGTCGTGACATGAAGATGGGGATAGACTAATAGGAGATGAAATGTAAATCAATTAAAAGGTAGTCACTCCTCCAAAGCTATAAATTGGTGATGCAACTTTCATGCACAAGAAAGAGAAGGAAGGTGATGAAGCTGAGTTTCAAAAATTTCTGTTCGTTTTCAGTTCTTTGGCAATATATATTCCATTGGTTGAGGCTCTCAAAAAGATGCCAACATATACACAGTTTATGATGAAATTGGTGACTAAAAGGTGAGCCCTAGAGTGTGAAATATTGAGGTTCCTCAACACAATTGTAGTGCCATTTTAACTAGACATATAGCAGCTAAGAGAAAGGATCTGGGTGTAGTCACAATACCATACACTATCAGAACATGTAAGTTTGGTGGAGCCCTCTATGATTGATGTCGTGACCCAAGCCTAGGACCTAGACGTGACACGATGAATGAAATGTCCGGAGACAACCCATACAAGCCTCTTAGGATATCATGTACACATCCTTGATTACTGAAGCAAAACAAGACAACAACCAGAATAAATTATTCAAAAGGGAAGTGACACTAAGGGAAATCTTTCATAATCATAAACATAAAAAGAGTCGAGCTCATAAGCATATATAAACATAGTATCCAACAACACCTCTACTTCAGGATGGAGCTGGGGCCAAGACACTTCCCAGGATCACCCTTATGATAATAAGTATCCAACATAAGGAACAATTCTCAACATAGCATGAATGAAATAGATATTGTCCTCGGAGTTGAGGACTCACCAAAAAGCTTTCTCCAAGAATTGAACTAGCCACGTAGAGGAGGATGATCGATAGGAGTTCCGGTCCATACATGGTAATATTATGTAGGCATAGAATATGCATTAGTACTTGGAATGTACTAAGTATGTGTGGTGTAATGCAACAAAGGCATAAGCCATAATATTCAAAATGCATACATACAGGCAATGGATATAATCTCAATATGACATATATGATAAATGCTCGTACTAAAACATGCATGTAAAACATTTAACTTGTATAGTACATCATACATATGTGGGAGGAGACATTAACCGACATAGACCAAGTGAGTTACTACTTTGAATCTGAGGCATGATACCCCCTCAGTAAGGTGTACGAGGCATGACACACCTTCAATAAGGTGTGGTCTACTTGCCAAGGAAAACCAAATATGATAACATGAACTAGATGGATCCACTAGTAATGCCTATTTAGGAAAATAGTATAATCCTATAGTGGCACATAATTTAGAAACTAAAGACTCTGTATAAGGATCCTTGAGTCGAGCCCCCACCTTAAGCCTCAATCGGTACTCAATCTAATCCCATGGTATATTTGAAAAAATCATAAGTTTAATCATAACATGCATAACTTGTAAGAGACATGAATCATGACATGAGTAGCTCATTAACATGCTTGACCTCTTGTAGTGAGCTTAACTTGAACATGAGGGTAAAATAGTAACTATGCTTGATCCCTCAACTTAACATGAATGGCTCATAAGAGGATAGCATCTTGAAATAGGGTTCAACTTTTCATTTGTAAGATCATATATATCTTTCATGAATAAAACCCATGCTTGGGAACCCATAATTATCATGAAATTACTTGACTTGTAAATTATGCAATAGTTCATCGACAACTTAGGAATTCTTGTCATGTAATTTAATCAAGCACATAGTGTGTTCGTAACACTTCGTCAAATCATGCAACTTAAGAATATAACAAGGAGTAATATCAATTCAAAACAACCCACTAATACTGAAATGACCCTAAATAAATGCAGAAAATGTGCCTCGATAGTGCCCAAAATCGTAAATTCCATTAAGGTATGTGAGGTGTGAACCATTGGATCCTTTCACCCATGGTGACCAAACTTTCCTTTTACATAAATTTCATGTTTCAATGTGATTTACTTATGGGTGTTACTTACTATGAATTTGACTATGAACTATGTTGGGGTTTCATAAAAGTGTGTCTGTTTAAGCATATTTTGAGCTATGAGTTTATGATCTATCTTGAGATTTGACAAAGGGTTTCAATGTGTATTGTATGAGAGTATTAGCAAGTGTTGGTGGTTTGATTTACTTCAAGTTTTCTTACATGATTTTACTCTTGAATTTCATGGGTTTATACTAGCATTATAAACCTGGCAAGTGTTTGATAAAATATCCAGTTTTGGATTCTTGAGCTATTGATGATGGATTGTATGACCTATTATGTTAAAGACTATATAAGGATGAAAGGAATGTTTATATGAGTTGCTTCCATGATAAGAACTTATAGTATTGTAAGTTGACCATGCCTTGTTGAGTAGGTGATACCTCAATCACCATGGATGGTAGGGTGAGACAACCATCAACCAATTGAGAGGTTGATACGTCAATCACCATTAATTATAGATTGAGACAACCATCAACCAATTGAGGGGTTGATACCCCAGTCATCATGGATGGTAGGTTAAGATAACCATCAACCAATTAAGGGGTTGATACCTCAATCACCATGGATAGTAAGGTGTGACAATCCTTCATAATGTTAGTCTCTTCTTAATATGTAATATATGCTATATAAGCATGTTTTACACTAAGAATCATTCATATGTGCCATATTGCTATTATGCTATCTGCTCATGATATTGCATTTTTCCTATATTGCCTATCTCTTGTTCCATTGCATCCTATATTCTTATTTTATTCAAATATACTAACGCATACTCTATAACTACATTATGTTACCATGTAGGAACTGGAGTCCCGCTTGATCCTCCTCCTCCTCTACATAGCTAGAAGGATTTCTCTCAACGCAAGTTGGTAAGTCCTTAACTCTGAGGACATACTTCTTTCGATTTATGCTACATATTGACTCTTCCTATGTTGGAAACTTATGATTATGAGGGTAAGCCCAGAGATTGTCTTGGTCCCCGCTCCTATCTATGTATTAGAGGTGTTGCTGGAACCTTATGACATGTTAATGCTATACTATTGGCTTGTTATGTTTCTGTGGTATCAAGGATGTCCCTTAGCCCCATATTCCCCTTTCAATATCTCTTATTGTTGTTTTATTGCTAATGCGACCAAGGATGTGTAATAATATGTTAAGAGGCCTGTTTGGGGTCCTTTTGTGTTTCCCAATTGTTGTGTCAAGTCTAGGCCCTAGGTCTGGATCATGACAAACTTGGCATCAAAGCACTAGGCCGTTAACGGTCCTCGACATCCAACAAACCATGTTGATTAGAGTCTTATTCATGGTTGTGTTGTGCACCCCAACTATGAGTAAAAGGCTATGAGACCTTTTAGGAAATGTTCCCCTTTTTCATGATCTATGTCATGCTATAGAAGTTAGGTAAGGTTTCCCATCTAACGAATATTATTTGCCATTTTTAGATCATTCCAAACAAAAGAGAAAGATCAGCCCGCAGACTCGAGGAACAACCGACTCATGGAGAGCTCCGGGATGCTCTCACCTTGCTAGCTCAAGTTGTGGCTAATCAAGTCAATCAAGGGGCTCAAGTCCCTCATGCTCCTACTATGGCATCTTGGGTGAGTGACTTTATGAGGATAAACCCAATGGAGTTCTATGGATCTAAAGTGGATGAGGACCCTCAAGAATTGGTTGATGAGGTATACAAAGTGTTATCTATTATGGGTGTGAGTTCGGAAAAGAAGCGGAGTTGGCGGCTTACCAACTCATAGGGGTGGCCCAAATATGGTATACTCAATGGAAGTAGGAGAAGGGGAATAACCAACTCTTGTGAATATGCTGCACATTTGGTTGCCGACCCAAGGTCTAGAATGAACAAGTTTGTGATGAGTGTATTCGATTTGGTGAATAAAAAATGTCATATCACCATGTTAATAGGTGGTATGGACTTGTCCCACCTTATGACTTATTCCAAACAAATGGAACGGGAAAAGTTGAGGAAGGGGAGGAGTAGTGAGGACAAGAGGGCCCGTTAGGATGGGCAGTTCCAAACTCTCAAGGGTGGATGCTTTCACCAAGGCTAAGAGTCTTCTTAGGTCCCTAGTGGAGATTTTCTAATGACTACCCAAGGCCCCAAGGAGGTGGTGGTGTAGTGCCTAGACCTATGTGACAAAGATATGGTAGAGGCCATGATAGCCCATGTTTGAGGGACACTAATGCTTGCTAAAGTTGTGCAGAAGTGGGTCACAAGAAGGTTGATTTTGCTTGGAATCAAAACCAGGCTAAAGATGTTTGTCTATAAGGCCAGGGTGCCAATGCGGCTTCTTTGAGGAGAGAAGGTCAACAAGGTGGTGCCCCAATGCACAATCGATTTTATGCCCTTCAAAGGAGACAAGGAATAGATAAGGTGCTCCATGTGAACACCGATATATTAAAAATCTTTGATTTTGATATGTATGCATTGATAGAACTAGGTGCCACTCTTTCTTTTGTTGCTCCTTTTGTTGCCAAAAAGTTTCATATTGAGCCCGAATTGTTGTGTGAGTCCTATAAGGTGTCTACTCCCATTGGTGCATCTATTGTTTATAGAAAGGTCTATAGCAATTGCCCCATTTGCATTTTGCATAAAATTTTTCCTTGTGATCTTGTTAAGTTGGATATGGTGGATTTTGATATTATTCATTGGATGGAGTGGTTGCATGCTAATTATACTTCTATTGATTGTAGAACCTATAGGGTCAAATTCCAATTCCCAAATGAACCCATCCTTGAGTGGAAGAGTCATGATATGGTGGTCAAGGGTAGGTTAATCTCTTGCATTATAACCTAAAAATTGATCTCTGTGGGGTGTCTCTATGATCTTGTGAGGGTTAGGGATGTTGTGTCTAAAGTCCATCCTATAGAGTCAGTTCCGGTGGTTAGTGAGTTTCTTGATATCTTTCCAAATGACCTTTCTAGTGTTCCTCCCAAAAGGGAAATAGACTTAGGTATAGACCTCTTTCCCGATACTTAACCCATTTCTATTCCCCCTTACTGTATGGCCCCAGTGGAGTTAAAGGAGTTGAAGGAGAAATTGAGGGACTTGTTGGAGAAGGCTTTTATTAGGCCAAGCCAATCACCTTAGGTTGCACCAGTGTTGTTTGTAAATAAGAAGGATGGTACTCCTAGAATGTTTATTGACTACCGACAACTGAATAGGGTCAGCAAAAAGAATAAGTATCCTCTACCAAGGGTTGATGATTTGTTTGACCAACTTCAAGGGACTAGGCACTTCTCTAAGATTTATCTTCAGCCCAAGTATAATCAAGTGAAGGTGAGGGAGTGTGATATTCCCAAGATAGCTTTCCGAAATAGGTATGGGCATTATAAATTTGTGGTTATGACTTTTAGGTTGGCTAATGTACCGACAATCTTCATTGATCTTATGAATAGGGTCTTTAAACCCTACCTTGATTTGTTTGTGGTGGTTTTCATTGACGATATTTTGATCTGTTCTCACTAATAGTGAGGAGTAGCATGTAGTTCATTTGATGGTGGTGCTTAAAAAATTGAGGGAAGAGAAGTTGTCCACTAAGTATGAGAAGTCTGAATTTTTGTAGACAGAGGTGGCCTTTCTAGGCATGTGGTGTCAGGTGATGGTATTAAGGTGTATCATTAAAAAAAGTAAGTGATTAGAAATTGTCCTAGACCATTGACTCCATCGGATATTAGAAGTGTCTTGGGCTTAGCAAGTTACTACCGGAGGTTTATGAATGAGTTCTTTTCTATTGCTTCTCCCATGACTAAGTTGACCCTAAGTAGGCTATATTTGTGTGGATCTATGAGTGTGAAAAGAGTTTCCAAACCTTGAAGGATAAGCTTGACTCTGCTCCTATCTTATCTCTACCGGAAGAGTTGGAAGAGTTTGTTGTGTATTGTGATGCCTCCTGGATCGATTTGGGTTTTGTTTTGATACAAAATTGTAAGGTGATAGTATATGCCTCTAGGAAACTTAAGGTACATAAAAAGAATTATCCTACTCATGATCTTGAATTGGCCGCCATGGTATTTGCTTAGAAAATTTGGCATCATTATTTTTATGGAGTGCATGATGATGTGTTCACCAATCATAAGAGTCTCTAATATGTGTTCACTCAAAAAGACCTCGATTTGAGACAATGAAGGTGGTTAGAACTTCTAAAGAATTATGATATGAGTGTGCATTATCACCCCGTAAGGCTAATTTTGTGGCCGATGCTTTGAGTAGCGTGTTTATGGGTAGCCTAGCTCATGTCGATGGTAGTGGTATAGAGGTTGCTAGGGAGGTCCATTGGTTGGCTAGATTGGGGGTTAGGTTAGAAGACGTTGATAATGGTGGTATTGTGGTTGTTGATGGTTCGAAATCCTCCTTGGTTGATGAGGTAAAAGCAAAGAAAGATGTTGACTCCCCCCTTATTAGAATTGAAGGCCTTGGTAAGAGAGCGCAAGGTGGAGGTTTTCTCCCAAGGGGGAGATGATGCCCTTAGATATCAAGGTAGGTTGTGTGTGCCTAGTGTTAATGGCTTGAGAGGAAAAGATTCTTGATGAGTCTCATAATTCTTCCCATTCTATTCACCTTGGTTCTACCAAGATGTATAAGGATTTGAGGGATGTGTTTTGGTGGGGAGGTATGATGAAAGATATTGCCAAATTTGTATCCAGTTGTCAAAGTTGCCAGCAAGTCAAAGCCGAACATCAAAGGCTGGGAGGCCTAACCCAAGACATAGAGATTATTTGGAAGTGGGAGGAAATTAACATGGATTTTGTGGTTGGGTTGCCTGAGACTAGAAAGGGTTTCGATTCTTTTTGGGTTGAGATTGATAGAATGACAAAGTAGGCTCATTTTCTACCGGTTAAGACTACTTATGGTGCCGACAATTATGCTAAGTCATACATTCATGAGTTGGATAAATTACATGGGGTGCCCTTGTCTATCATATAGGATCGTGGTTCTCAATTCACTTCTCACTTTTGGAGATCCTTCCAAAGAGATCTTGGTACCAAGGTAAAGCTTAGAATGGCCTTTCCCCCTCAAACGGATGGCTAAGCTGAGAGAACTATCTAAACTCTTGAGGATTAAGCTTAGAGCTTTTATTTTGGAGTTTTAGAGTAACTGGGATGATCATCTTCCATTGATTGATTTTTCTTATAATAATTGCTATCATTCTAGCATTGGTACGACTCCTTTTGAGGCCTTCTACAATAGGCATTGTAGATCACTGTTTGTGTGGTTTGAAGTGGGAGAAATGGCCTTGTTGGGTCTGGATTTGGTTATAGATGCTATGGAGAAGGTAAGGTTGATTAGAGGAAGGTCATAAATAGCCCAAAGTTGTCAAAAGTCCTATATCGATATGAGGAGAAGGGATCTTAAATTTAAAGTTGGTGATTGAGTCTATTTGAAGGTATCAACCATGAACGGTATGGTTCATTCGGTAAAAAGGGTGAATTGATCCCAAGATATGTGGGTCCCTATTAGGTGTTGATAAGAATTGGTAAGGTATCTTATGAGTTGGAGTTGCCTAGTGAAATGGACTTGGTTCATTCGTTCTTTCACGTATCCATATTGAGGAAATGTATGGGTGATCCGAATGCTATTGTTTCATTGGATGTTGTGGGTGTTTTTGAAGACAACTTGAATTATGAAGAGGTTCCAGTAGAGATCTTGGATAGACAAGTGAAGAGGTTGAGGAACAAGGATGTGGCTTCCGTTAATGTGCCTCGAAAGTGCCCATAATACAAAATTCGATATGTCTGAATATCCGTGCATGATATCAAAACTATGACTTCATATTTGTGAACAGGGGCCAAAATTGAGTGGGGATATAACACCCACATCTTACAATACTACTACTATGCAAATGAAGCATGATATGGTTTGGTCAAATTAGCGCCCATTTTTAAAAGTGCTGGAATCTTATGTTATAGGGAGATATGTGCGTCTAACGCTTAAGAGAATCGAGTGTATACATGTTTTGTGTCAAATTGATGAGATCATGGCCCTAAAAAAAGTGAGAGAATTAAGTTTCTTGCAGGACTTAGTGAGCTAGCAGGTGAGTCACCTACTTCTTAGCTTAACTTTTCTAGTTAAATGGAGACAAGGCTCGGCGTCTAATTTATCCAAGTCCGATTATGAATAAAGTCCATGTTAAGGGTGTAACTTTATCCTATGTTTATCCATCATAAATGGACTATATTTTTAGCCCAAGAAGGATATTAAAAAATCCTAAAGACATCACAATTTCTTTGATAATTTGGGCCCAAAACTAACTAAGAGAAAGGGGGAAAAATGGGCAGCAAAGGCCCATCAATTTGGAGCCCCTTAAGGCCCAAGCTAAAGGAGCAAGAAGCTCCATCACCAACTTAATATATTAAGGCTAAGAAATCAAAAGTAAGTTGGCCAAGAGGTCTTTCAAAAAGGGGTGAAGACTGTCCCCTAAAGTCACTTCAACTTGGACAAAAAAAAAATGTGCTTTCTTGGTTATTCTTTTCCCTCTTTCACAGTGTGAAAAGCAGGCCTCACAACCTTACAAGGATTCCTAAAGAAGCTCTAAACCTTGAGTTTAAAGGTACGTAAATCTACTTATGCACTTAGTATGGTTTGTTTATTAAAACCAAAGAAATAAGCTAAGTATACATGTGCTGGAAATTTTGGACAACACGTATCCTAAGGATTGTGATACAATTTTCATGTTAATTAAGAGACTATTCTCTTCTTGGTTTGCTATATTATAAAATAAGACTTATGTCTTTAACAAAAGTTGGTTTTATAGTAATGTAACAAGGCTGCTTCACCACTGTTATAGTCCGTAAAGATGACTATTTGTAGGATATCTTAATTGTACTCGTAAAAGGAACTTGTGAGCTGATAATTGGAAATTGTTGTGTCATGACCTTCACCTAATTTGGGACTATTTGTAGACTATTGTAAGACAGGTTTTATGTGTAAAAAATACTTTGGATACTGTTTGTGTAAAGTTGAAACAAGTTCGGGATTGTTGACGTTGAAATATAGCGAAGGGATGTAAAGTTATGCCGCCTATTTGTATGTTGTGTAGAATTGTTATGTGTAGTACTTAGTGGGCTATTGTAAGATTGTTATGGCACTGAAATAGGTTGCACATGATATTTATATGAAATGTGTATTAAAAAATACGATTAGAGGTAGGAAGGTTGAAAGTATACGCTCGGGTTTACAATTATATGCTTGCTGCTAGTATATTATTTTTTTATGAGATTGGGCTGCCAAGATGTATCTATTGGCTGCTAATTCTAGATTTATTACCTACTATGTTGTAGATAAATATTTGGAGGAAGGAAAGGTTATCTCAAGGTAATAGCAAGGTCATACAACGAGGTATGGAAGGCTACTTGATTTCATATTATTTGGCATGAAATGTAGATCCCTCCTTGGCAGATAAAGGCACTTACCAACTCCGACACAACTATTAACTGTGTCTCCACTCTTTCACAGGTTCATATGCTCCCATACATAGTCACCTTTAAATCTGCATACATACTTGGATACCAAGATACATGAGTTCGTTCTACTAAATAAAGTTCATGTGTTGTTCTACCTCCTATGCATTTCATTATTTATGTAACTTACTCCTTTCATTATGGTGTTGTCTTTTGTGATAATTTACGTGTCATATGTTGTATCTACAGTCCTACAGCTCTAATATTATGACCACCAAAGGAATCATCTCAAAGTAATTGAAAGATAAAGTATATTGCTTATTGAAGGGTGGTAACCCAAGGGGTGGAAGAATCACCTAGCCAGTGTCGATCCTAGCACGGGTGGTACCCTTAGGGGTTAAAGAAAAGCCTAGCCAGGGCCGATCACGATATAGATTTACCACTGATCAGCTGGTCATTTGTATTATATGTTGTGCACAGATTATACAGTCAAGGTAAAGTAATAAAAAGAACATAAAGTACATGATCCCACAGTATAACTAAGGGGTGGTCTCTTAAACTACACCAGTGCATAGTTTCATTTGAGTTGTTACTTTATATACAGTATTTCCTGCCTTACATATTCAGCACATTATCTTGTACTGACGTCCCTTACGGGGGGACCTGCATTTCATGATGCAGGTACAGGTGCTAGTAGATCTCCTTAGTAGGAGTACAAGATATCCAGCTGCTGTTACCAAGCTCCAGGTTGCTTTGGAGCTTTGTCTGTCTAGAGCTTATGTTGGGGCACCAAAGTGTAAATGTCTCTCTTATTTTAAGGCCAGAAAGATGATAACTAAGGGGTATATATGTCATTTAGTTAGAGTGAGGGATATGGAGATAGAATCACCAACTGTTTAATCAATTCCAGTAGTGAATGAATTTGTTGATGCATTTCCTGAAGAACTTCCGGGCTTACCTCCAGAACGAGAGGTAGATTTTGGTATTTACTTACTTCTAAGCACTCAACCTATTTCCATAACTCCATATAGAATGGCCCCAGCAGAGTTACGTGAATTAAAAAAAGCAGTTAAAAGACTTATTGGAGAAGGGTTTTATAAGAGCTAGTATTTCCCCTTAGGGTGCACCAGTGTTATTTGAATTAAAAAAAGATGGCACCTTGAGAATGTGTATTGACTATCGACAATTGAATAGGGTGACAATTAAGAATGAATACCCTCTCTCCAGGATTGATATTTATCTGATAAGTTACAGGGTGCCAAATGCTTTCCAAAAATTGATTTGAGATCAGGTTATCACCAAGTGAGGGTGAAAGAGAAAGATATACCTAAGACTTCTTTCAGAACATGCTATGGTCACTTTGAATTTCTTGTTATGTCATTTGGAATAATAATACACCAATAATTTTTAATTATTGGATGTGTTTGTGATAGTGTTTATAGATGACATTTTTGTATATTCAAGATCAGAAGAGGACCAGGCAAATAACTTACGACAGGTGTTACAAGTTCTTTGTGATTGATAGTTGTATGCCAAATTTTCTAAATGTGTATTTTGGCTAAAATTAGTGGCAGTCTTGGGTCATATTGTGTCTGATGAGGGAATAAGGGTTGATTCACAAAAGATAGAGGCTGTGAAAGATTGGCCAAGA
>JAABOM020060136.1:0-12145 GCA_011800125.2 Solanum clarkiae
TAATTTGGGATTTGAATATTATGATTCCTAAAATTCTATTGATGCATGGGTAGTGTTTATTTGATGATTTTAATATGATTTAAACCATTACATGAGGATTTATTTTGGGTTTATGAAGTTATAAGTATGCATGTTCCCCTTTTGAAATTATTTATGCATGAGAGATTACATTATGGATTTAAATATGGAATTAATTATGTTTTCACTTCAACTTCATATTATAAGTATTAATTTTCAAATGGAGTCTTAATTACCCATGTCATTTCCTTATTGTTCATAGCATATGTATTCATGTACACAGATTATTTTGAAAAATTATGTTACATTTTATGGTATGATTTTGATAGAAGGTTGGTTATAACAATATTGTGATCACACATATGTCTTTGATTTTGGATCTTTAAGTAATTTGGGTGCTTGCACCATTTTGTATATGAATGAGCTATTCCTATGCATGAGTGTTATGACTATGAAATTATAATTTTGGCATTTGAGCCTAAATATGAATTATTATGAATGGTGTTTGGTTTTAAGCCCAATTTTTCATTGAAATAATTTGAAAAAAAATGATTATTTGCCTCTTTGAAAGTATGTATATGTATATGTATATTATAAGTATTCTTATGGGATGACGACTTAGCACCGATGGATTGAGAGGGGGTTTTATAAGAGTTTCCCCATGTCCTTGTTACATAGATCTTTGCCTTGTGGTCTTGGTTGAACTTAGCTTGATGGGTTGGAGGTCTTGTGGTAGTTTGGGCTACTTGCATAGCATGTTTCTAATGAGTGTAGAACTAAGGTTGTAATATGATGGGTAAGGATGGTCGATCTATTTATTCAACTATGATGGGTTAGTCACTTCTCTAAGATTGATCTTTGGTTCGATTTTCATTCCCAAGCAAGGATGAGGGTAGGTGATATCTCTAAGTGTCCTTTGGGGACTAAGAGTGAGCATTTTGAATATTGGTGGATTGTTTGGTTGGCTTATGCATTGGTTGTGTTTATGGGTTTCATGAATAGGGTCTTAAAACCCCACCTTGATATGTTTGTAGTGGTCTCTAGTGATGAGGTATTGATTTGTATAGAGCTTGTGAATTATTTGGGGATTGGTTGCTAAATATGATAGGTGTGAGTTAAGGATAACAAGAAGGTTGTTAGAACTCCTTAGGGATTTTGGTATGAGTGTGCATTGGTTTTTCCGATAAGGCTAGTGTTGTGGTTGGTGCTCTAGGTAGCCTAGTATGTGTGGATAATGCTGGTAAAGAGATGCCTAGTAGAGTCCGTCGGTCGGCTAGATAGGGAGTTAGGTTGAAGGAAGTTGAGAATGGTAGTGTAGTGTTTTTGGTGGTTCCAAATCTTCTTTGGTTGATGAGGTCTAGTTTAAGCAAGGCCTTGATTCTGCCTTATTAAAGTTGGAAGCTTTGGATGGAAAATAAATAGTAGAGTGGAGGTTGTCTCCTAAGGGGGAGATGGTGGTCCATGGTACCAGGTGGGTTAGATGTGTTTAAGGTTGGCAGTTAGTTAAAGTTTTGTGGACCCTTATAGGGTTTAGAGGAGAAATTGAAGAGGTTGCATAAGGGTTGGAACAACATAGGTTCATGAGTATAGCAAGCCCTTATAATAGGGGTTGTATGTCCCCGGTTGAATGGTTTCAAGTGCGAGAAATGGCCTTATTGGGTCAATCCAAAAGTTTTACTCATGAGGAGTGAGGTTTGTTTGGGTAAGGAGGAAGTCGAGTTTATGGTTTGTGAGTCCTTATAGAGTGTAGAGGCAGTTTGGTAAAGGTTGCATAAGTTTGGGAATTGCCTATGGTAGGGGGTATGGTTTATCTGGTTTGCCATGCTTCTAGGTTGAGGGGATGTGTTAGTGACCCTAGTGCTATAGAACTCTTTGAAGTTGTGGGTGAGGTGGAGGATAAGTTGTCTTAGAAGGAGGTTCCAGTGGAGGTGTTGGATGGATGAGTGGAGAAATTGATTGACTGATAATGATGTAGTATTCGTCAAGGCCCTTTGGAAGAGTTGTCTATTCGTAGGTGTTTCTCGGGAAGCCAGTGTGGGCATGGAGAAGCAATATCCATATTTATTTCATTTTATTCAAGCTTATGATGACATGTCATGTCCTCTTTATGATTCTAAGTCTTATGTTTCAGCCCCTGTGTCATTAATATATATTCATGTTTAAGTTGGCAAGTTTATGATGATTTTAAACGTATCTTGAGATCTTGATATTGGTGTTTTAATATAATGTTGCATTCTTGTTGGCTTGATTTATTGATGATCACTCTTGTCTTGTAGGTCCCTTTTACATTCAAGGACGAATATCCCCAAGGGGGAGTATTATAACGACCCCCAAAAAGTGCCCAAAAATGTGCCTCAGAAGTACTTGGGAATAGGATTTCCATATATCTAAAATTTCATTCTTTATTTTCAAAATATGACTTCATATTCTTGTTTAGGGGGTCAAATTGAGTGGGGAATGGGTCTAACCCGAATTTTAGAGCAACCGTATCAAAATCCAAAAATCATAAAAAATACTATTTAGGAGGGTCACCTTTGAAGGGGCATATCTCTTAGCATACAAAGAACTGGGCAGCCAACGACCTACAAAATTAAAGCCTTTGAATTAAAATTCCAATGCACTTGGTTTCACCTCATTCCGAGTTTGGATGAAGGATTTATGCCCATTTTCGTAGAACTCATATGTGCAGAAAATGCAGATTCCAGTGTGGTTTTTACGTCGCCTTCGCTACGTGCCCCTGTTGTTTTTGGTGCCTGTTTTATTTTTTTGGGTCTGAGACTTATAAGTCTTGGTCCCAATGGTTCCACACTTGAAAATACATATACTTAGCCTTATTTCATCCTCATATCATTTCAAACATTCCCCAATACTCACTCAAATACTTAGACTCATATTTCACCCTAAATTCAAGTCCCAAACTCAAGACTAATCTTAAGGATTTTATCAAGGATCTCATTCAAGCTTCAAGTCTCCATTTTCAATCTTCGTCAAGGGTTCTCCAAAGTCAAGGTATGTGGTTTTGAACCATGGGTCCTTCCACCCATGGTGCCTAAGCCTCCTTTTTACTAATATTGCATGATTTAAAGTTGATTTTTACATGTGAGTCTTGTATATTAAGAAATTTACTGCATAGTGATTTGAGTTCATGAAAGTATAGTTGTTTTAGCATGTTTTGAGCTTTAAATCTTGGATTTAATGTAAGATTTGATGAGGGGTTTTGATGTGTATGTCTTGAGGGTGTTGCAAGGTGTTGATTGATGGTAAATGATGGTTTTATAATGAATCTTCTTGCATGATTTCATCTCTAAATGGCATGGTCTTTTACCCTATTACACCCTCCCCCAAGTGTTTGATAAAATGTCTGGCTAGGGTCTCTTGTGGAATTGAAGGTCTTAAGCTTGAGATATGATATAAATGACTATGATAATGAGATGAGCTTATGTATATGATGAATTCTATATAAAGTGTTGCATTAGACCATGCACAACCGAGGTGGGGGTTTGAACTCATAAATCATGTGAGGGGTTTGTACTTCGCTACATAGGGTGATGGGGTATGACCATCATTAACCATGTGAAGGGCTTGTACCACACCACCTAGGATGGTTGGGGTGTGACCATCATCAACCGAGTTAGGGGTTTGTACTCATCTACCATGTGAGGGGTTTGTACTTCGCCACCTAGGATGATTGGGTTGTGACCATCATCAACCAAGTTAGGGGTTTGTACTCATCAACCATGTGAGGGGTTTGTACTTCACCACCTAGGATGATGGGGTGTCACCCATTATCAACCATGTGAAGGGTTTGTACCACACCATCTAGGGTGATGGGGCATGACCATCATCAATCAACCAAGGTTGGAAATCTAGCTTGGTTTATTCTTCACATATGATATTTTATATGAGCATGAGTTATTTAAGCATATTTTACCTATGCACTGATCATACATGTCATATTGCTATATTATGCCTATTACTTATTGTTATGCATGTTGATTAAATTGCCTATCTCTTGTTGCATTGCATCCCACATACTTAGTGCATTCAAATGTACTAACGCATACTCTATGCCCACATGATGTAACCATGAAGGAAAAGAGCTCCTAATGATTCTTCTTGTGGCTAGACGGATTGTTCAAGTTAGACTTGGGTGTGTCCTCCATTTCGGGGATAATGACTATTCTCTTATATTATGTTCTAAGATGATCTTCCTTTTTGTATGTATTAACTATGAAGGTGAGCCCGGTTGCTTGTCTTGACAACTGCTCTTAACTATGTAGTAGAGATATTGTTGAAAATGTTATGTATTACGCTTGAGCTTTGACTCACTTATGATATTCAAGTTATTTAAGTATAAAGCTCTCTCTTTCCCTTAGACCCAATCCCCCCTTGTTTATGTTTGTTAAGTTGTATTACATTGCTTCCGCAACCAAGGATGTGTAATGATATGCTATGAGGCTGGTTTGGGGTCCCTTCGGGTTCTTCGTTTGCCGGTCACGTCTAGGCCCTATGCTCGGATCGTGACATTCACCTCATTTAGAGTTCGGATGAAGGAGTTATGCCCATTTTCGTGGAACTCATTTGTGCAGAAAATGCAATTCAAGTGAGCAGCCCATTTCGGTCCTATTTTCTCTTGACTTCGGTCCAAGACTTTTAAGTCTTCGGCCTAAGGGTTCCCACACTTGAAAATAAATATACTTAGCCTTATTTTACTCTCAGATCATCCTAAACATTCCCAATACTCACCAAAATACTTAGCCAATTATTTACTTCCAAATTCAATTCCCAAAACTCAAGACTAATCTGAAGGATTTCTTCAAGGATTTCACTTAAGCTTCAAGTCCCCATTAAAGCCTTCTTCAAGGTTTCTCTAAAATTGAAGGCATGTGGTGTTGAACCATTGGGTCCTTCCACACATGGTTCCTAAGCCTCCTTTTTACTACTAGTGCATGATTTAAAGTTGATTTTACATATGGGTCTTGTATATTGAGAAATTCACTGCACAGTTATTTCAGTTCATGAAAGCATACTTGTTTTAGCATGTTTTGAGTTCTAAATATTGGATCTAATGTTGGATTTGATAAAGGGTTTTGATGTGTATGTCTTAAGGGTGTTGTAAGGTGTTGATTGATGGTTTTACAATTGATTTTCTTGCATTATTGCATCTCTAAATAGCATGGTCTCTTACCCCTATTATACACTCGCCAAGTGTTTGATAAAATATCCGGCTAGGGTTTCTTGAGGAATTGTGGATCCAATGAATGTTTTATGAGTTGAACGATGTTATGATAATTATATGATGATGAAATGATGTATGTATGTGATGACCAAATGATGATACAAAGGGAAGATATGAATATAAGGATGAAAGGAATGAATATATGTGTTTGAATCGTGTAAAGCACCTTTGGTATTGCAAGGGAATTTTTGGGCTCTCATGTTGTTATGTTCTTGTGATTTGTTGATTACTTGTTGGATTCTTAAGATAAAGTTTATGCTTTTTTCAATTGTGAAAGCCTACCAGGAGGGGTTATGAACTATGTTACATGCTTTACCGTCTAGTGCAAGGCCAATTCCTACATGTAGGGCTTATGAGCTATGTTGTACACCTTACCCTCATGTACGAATGCAATCTACTCCTTATGAGGTTATGCTACTTCTTATGAGGTCATGCTACTCCCTATGAGGTTATGTTACTCCTTATGAGGTTATGCTACTCCCTATGAGGTTATGTTACTCTTTATGAGGTTATGCTACACTCTATGAGGTTGTGTTACTCTTTATGAGGTTATGAACTATGATGTACTCCTTACCCTCATGTAGGATTTGGGGTTATGAACTCATGCTATATCTCTCATCCTCTAGTATAAGGAAATTAGATAAGCTAATTATCTTATCTTAGTGGGTTAAGTAAGCTATGAAAGAATGGATATTTTCAAGCATGTTTTACTACAAGCATTGTCCATGCATGCCATATTGTTATATTATGCCTATTGCCTATCGTTATGCATTTTGATTACATTACCTATCTCTTGTTGCATTGCATCCCACATACTTTGTACATTCTAACATACTAATGACTACTCTATCCCTACATGATATGACTATGTAGGAACTAGAGCCCTGCTTGAGCATCTCCACCTACGTGGCTAGTACGGTTTCACCCAAGCTTATTAGTGAGTCCCCCATTCCGGGGACGTTGGTCTATGTTTCTTATTTTCTATATTGATTCCTTCTGCTTTATTGCTATTTTGACTATGAGGGTGTGCCGGGTTGCTTTGTCTTGGCCCCCGCTAAGTATCTATGTTTAGAGACGTTGTTAGACAAGTTATATATTACGTTTCAGCTTTGACTCATCTATGTTATTTAAGTATTAAACACTCTCTTTCTCCCTTAGTCCCATTTCCCCTTGTTCATGTTTCTTATGATGTTTTTATATTGCTTTCGCGACCAAGGATTTGTAGTGATATGTTATGAGGCTTGTTTAGGATTCCTTTGGTTTCCCCATTTTCCGGTCACGTCTAGGCCCTAAGTTTGGGTCGTGACAGTATGCTCCAATGTGTATGGAATTCAAAGCTTTGGGATAGAATTGTACAAATATAGGCTTTGATCATGAGATTTCGGATTGAATAGTTGTTCATATGGCAAAATCTTGACTTGTGAATTAATTATGAATTCGTAATACATGGAAATTTTACATTAATTGATGTGTAGATAGAAATTTTGATTATGTTCTGATCAAATTGTGAATAATTGTGTACTTGTGAGTTACTCGTTTTCAATTGTTGAAATACATAATTCATATGAACATCTTGCATATTCTATTTTTATGAACATGACTATTGTGCTATTATTATGTGCTTGTTTTATGATCCATTGATGATGAAAAGTCAAAGTAAAATGGTTCTAGCTTGAGAAAGAGAAAGAAAAGAAAAGAACAGAAAAGTCAAAGGGAAATGGTTCTGACTAGAGAAGAAGAAAGAGAGAAAAGAAATGAAAAGTCAAAAGAAAATGGTTCCGGCTAGATATAAAAGTAAATACTAAAGGGAAATGGTTTTAGTGGATATATTGTTCATGTGAGGCCCCCATTGTTCTGGTCTGAGGTCATCTATAGATGCTCGTACGTCATAGATACATCACAATTATTTGATATTGCATCACATTATTTACATCTCATGACATCCACTGCATCTCATATCATTATTTCTTTGATATTATTACATGTTTTGCTTATGATATTAGATATCTATTGTACTATTTGACTTGTGCCTCAGTTGGGTATTATGAGGTTTGATGCTACGAGAAGTGTTTATACTTATAATATGTGACTTGTACATATATTATATTATGTTGGGACTTTCTTGAGTACAAGTGTGTATTTTAGCGGTATGTGGTTGCATGTTATTGAGCACTTGTCTTCTTCATTACTTTACTTTAGATTAGTTTCCATTTTGCTGAGGACCTATGATTTGGTGCTCACCCCTTGATACATTTCTGTAGGTTATGAGCTCGGTCCCCCTTGTTAGTTTCCTTCATTTCAGGATCGAGCTGAGGTATATGCTTGTACCTTTGGCAGGCCTTCGAGGATTTTACCTTATGTTATGCTCGATCTGGGAATTAGACATTGAGATATATATTTCATTTGAGTATTCTGTATTTAGAGGCTTTTACATGAGATACCAATTCTAGATAATTGTAGTTTCAACTTTTTACGTTATCTATCTAATTAGATTGTTTTGCTTCTATTTTTATTATTATATTGAGACTTTTTTAGGGTTTGGGATGACTCGTCTTGGTGGGTTAGGTGAGTTCCATCACGCCCTCATTTCGGGTCATGACAATTTGGTATTAGAGCCCTAGTTCATAGGTCTCACATGTTTACAAGCCCAGTCTAGTAGATTATTGAGGATCGTTGTAGAGACATTCATTACTTATCCTTGAGGGGCTATGAAGACTGTTAGAAAATTTTCTTTTACTTCATGTTAATCAATTCATGCATTGGTTTTCATTCAAGTGTTGAGTGGTCGTGTGTCCTTTTGACAGATGGTGAGGACTAGAGTTATTGCATCTACAGGATAAGGAGAGGCAGCCCCTGATATTGCTATTGAGACCACAACTAAGGTGGGGTCGTGCCCAAGGATGAGCTAGATGCCGAGGCCGAGGAGCCACACTTGCAAGAGATTATGAGCGGGGTATCTCCCCAAGCTAGCTATAGAACCTAGAGAGGAGAAGATTCCTCATGATTATGCTGTAGAACCACTACTTCATGATACGCTATTGAGAGTTTTGGGTTTACTTGCTTTGGGGCAGGCAGGTAGCCCCGCTGATACATCTTGTACTTCACAAACTCAGGTGGAAATCCCTCGAGGCCCAGGTTCAGGTCGAGCCGCTACTAGTAGCACCGATTATTGAAATTCCACCAGTAGCAATCTTTACAGATGGTAAGCAGCTTAGGTACGAGACATTTAGACAGATGGACCCACCTTAGTTTCAGGGTGGGAAGACCGAGGATACACATGAGTTTTTGACCACTTATAAGGGAGTTACTTGATATCATGGATTGGCATAGACTCATGTCATGTGATATGTTACCCTTAAGCTCCGTGGGCTAGCTAGGAAGTGATGGAGGACCTATTCAGGATTCCTTTTAGTTGGTCTCCTCAAATAACTTAGGAGACATTTTTCAGTGCTTTTTATGATATATTTGTTCCTTGGAGTGTCCGTGAGGAGAGTCGTATGAGGTGCGAGGACTTGAGACAGCGAACAATGACTATTTTAGAGTGTGAGGTTCACTTTTGTCAGTTGGCGCATCACGCCACGACTGTTATTCCTATTGAGGCAAAGAGATTTTTTCAATTTGTTAGAGGGTTGGCCTATTCTATCAAAAAGTTGGTGTTTTGGGTATCCATAGATGGAGCATCCTTCTAGTTAGTGGTTAGTGCCGTCAAAGTGGTGGAATTGATACAGAGAGAGGAGTTTGAGGACCCAAAAGGGTTTATACATCGGATAGTACTCGGATGCCTCATTAAGAGGCAGAGGTATGACTTGAGGAGGAGGTTCATTTTGGCACGATAGGGTTCGTGCAACCTTTCCAGCTTCAGAGGGAAGACAATGTCCTCATAATTCTTATAGCTCAAGTCAGAGTTCATCCGGTTCCCAACAGAGGCTTATAGGTTGGGGTGGCTATAATATCCCTCCTGCTCCATCACAATAGTGGTCCACCCCCTAGATCTTGCTGTAGGTATGGATCTCATGATCATATGGTTCGACTATGCCCTATGCAAACTCATTCTAAGCCCCACCATTCTTACTCAGAAGCACTGGTCAGAGATTTGGCACCACCAGTTAGGGGTACAGCTCTACTGACTAAGGGTCAGGGTAGAAGTCGGACTGATAGAGATGGATACGCCAGAGGTAGAGGGGTAGGTGATATTTCCATCCATTTTGGTTGTAGAGGGGCAACTTCTATGAGTGGAGGACGGGGAGGCTATTGCTATCTGATGTGTTGCCAAAATACAGCGCATTTGATGCTTAAAACTTAGGATTTTGTGTGTTCTCAATGCAACATTTATGGTTTTTATGTGTTTTTGGTGTTAATTTGCAGGAAAGCAGGTTGGCATGATTTTATGGGAAAATTGTAGACTCTTCTGGTTTTTAATGATTTACGAGACCCTCTACGAGTCGTAGAGTGGGTTCCATGAAGATCTCTAGTGAATTTTGATTTCTAAAGTTCACTCATATGAGACCTCTTTACGAGTCGTATAGAGTGGTTTCATGATGGATTCTAGTGAAGGACCAGTTGATGCAAATGAAGTCTACGAGAGTACAACACAAGTTATGAATTAGGTCCACCACTCATAAAGTATATCCATAACAGTGAAGTCCAAGATCTCAAGAGTTGAACACGAAACCTCGATTATGACTCGTAAGTCAGTATACGAGTCATAAATTCCTTTGTAGAAAGTTACCGACCAATTTTTATATTTTTAAGGATTTGTTTGTAAATACTATAAATAGTGATTTTTAGGTTAATTTTGAAATGCCCAAAATGTGCTTCAGAAATGCCCATAACGATAATTTTCATATATCTCAAAATTTGTGCATGATATCGAAAATCCGACTTCATATTCTCGATCAGGGGGAATAACTGAGTGAGTAATGGGTATAGCTTGAATTTTAGAGGACCTGTAGTGAAAAACAATTTCTCTAATTTTCGAATTCTAGAGAGCATCCGCGCCATGATCGAAATGAGCCAGGGCCGCGAAGTAGTGTAAAATCTTCGTCGCGTTTGGTTCGCGTCGTGGAACAGACAAGGACTAGTACAAAAATTTTCTTAGTTTTTCTTATGCGCCCAAGGGAAATGGGGTCATATCCCCATGCCCACTAAAACATGAAATCACCTATACTTAGCCATTTTTCAACTCTATATCACTCAAAATCCTCACAAAAGCCTCTCTAAGACTTAACCAAATATCTCATACCAATTTAAAGAATTTCAAGTATAACTTTGGAATTTAAAGATTCACTTCAAGTTCTAAGCTTCCCTCAAGCTCATCTCAAGAAAATTTAAGTTCAAGGTATGTTGGTTTCATCCATTGGGTCCTTTCACCCATGGAGCCCTACCTTCCCTTCCCATGAAAATTGCATGTTTTCAAGTTATATTACATATAGATATCTCTTAGTATGAGTTATGAGCATAAATTATGTTGGGTTTTTATGAAATATTGATTGATTATACATGACTATCTATTTCAAGCTTATACCATGAATTAGTTTGTCTATTGAGACTATGCATGTTTGAGCTTTCAAACTATGATCTATTATGAGTTTTGATGATGGATTTTAAGGTACCCTACATGAGAACTTTACTACATGTTAGTGGGTTGACTTTCATTGAGTTCACTCATATTATTTCACTCTTAATTAGATGATTTTGAACAAGTATTATGAACCCACCATGTGTTTAATAAGATGACATAACAAGAATTCTCAAGTTATTGATGATCTATTACATGATTTACAAGTCAAGTTACTTTATGATAATTAAGGGCTTCCATGTATGTGTTAAATTCATAAAAAGTATCTATGTTATTGCAAGTATCAAGTTAAGTGCTATTTCAAGATTTTTACCTCTTGTGAGCCATTTATGTTAAAGCATGGGATCATGTATGATTATTATCTACCTTCACATTCACGTTAGGCACACTACTAGAGGTCAACCATGTTTATGAGCTACTCAAGTCATGTTATCATGTATCTTACAAGTAATTCATGTTATGAGTAAAGTATAATTATTTCAATTATTCTGTGGGATTAGACTTAGCACCGATTGAGGCTTAAGATGCGGGCTCAACTCAAGGGGTACTTATATAAAGTTTTAGCCTCTAAACTATGTGCCATGATAGGTTATACATGATCTCTTTTATGGATTTCTAGTGGATCCATCTAGTTATACCACACCTTATCAAGGGGGTATCATTCCTCGGTTACCTTGATGAGGGACTGAAATGTCTTGGATTATTCATTGTATGGATACCATGGCAAGTAGACCACACCTCTTCGAGGGGGTGACATGCCTCAATTACCTTTCCAAGTGGGTGACATGCCTTGGATTCCAAGTAGTAGCTCGCTTCGTCTATGTCAGTTAGGGGTCGTTTGGTGTGAAGGATAAGTGTTAATAATCTCGGGATAAAAATATAATAGCACTTTAATTGATATTTGGTTGGGAAATCTGAGATAACTTATCCCGCGACTAATAAATAGTACTGGGATAAGTTATCTATCCTCTTAGGTGGTATATTAATGCCAGGATAGGGTATTCCGGGATAAAAATGATAAGTGACAAAGAAACCCTTTTATATCTGACTTTGTATATTTATAATTTTTTAAATACAATATATAATAACATTCACAACCTTCCCTCATTATTTTTGTGATACTTCTTCATATTTTTCTATTGAAAAATTATACTATATGATATAATTTTTATTGACTAATTCTTATACCTTTTATATTTTAAGTTTTCATAAATTCTTTTAACAAACTTTAACATGAGAGCTCTATTTTTAAAATAAATAAGATGAAAATTTTATTTTAAATGCATATAGTATTCTCATGGAAATACACA